>PVJN01012277.1:0-41420 GCA_004026805.1 Lasiurus borealis
CAGCTCCCTGGGATAGCTCTGCCCCCACAACCCTCACCGAGGCCAGCTCTCACCTGTCCCCCCTCCCCCCACTAGAAGCCTTGAAGGGCTCCTCAGTCCTCTGTAACCCCAAGCCCCGCCTCCAAAGCCCACACCTGGAGGCTCTGGCTCCCCCCTTTCCTTCCCCCCTGAAGCCCCTCCCTGCGAGCCCCAAGGCCTTCCTTCAGGAAGGGCCCAGTCAGACATCCCCCTCCCCAACCCTTATACCCCCCCACCCCGACCTACGCCTTCGGCTGTGGCTGCTCCTGGCTGCCCCCCGGTTCACGCCCTGGGTGGAGCTGGGCGCTGTGTTGGAGACCTGATCTGTCCCTGATGGTGTGACTCTGGCCCAGGCTCACCCCTTCTCTGTCCTCGGCCCAGCCCTCGGGGGGGGGGGGGGCTCTGAGGACTAAGGAAGCTCCTGTCTGCGGGTGGTCAGCCCTCGGAGAACAGAGGAGAACGCCCGGGAAGGGGGCCGCTGGGCTGGGCTGGCCTGAGCCTGGGAGGAGCCCGGCCGGCTGGTCGCTCTGCAAGCCGGTCGCTCCGGGCCCTTCAATGGGAGACTCCCGAGGGGCCAGCTGAGCTGGGTATACGGCCCTGCCCGGCCAGGGAGCCCTGGAGCCGGCCACTGAGGTGGGGTGAGCGTCAGGCAGGAAGGAAACAGCACATGACGAGCACCTACTGTGTGCCGGGGTCTGCACGTGGTGGGCACTTAGTTCAAAGAGAACCAAAGCTCCTTCCCCGACAGGAAAGGACAGACTCGGGATGGGGGAGACAGCTTCTTGGGGACTGGCCTTTGGGGTCTGAGCTCAGCAGGGAGGGGCGGGCACCGTCAAAGGCCACACCCTGAGCCAACCTTCTGTGGGGAGAGACCCCCTGTCCCCTGCCGCTGGATGGGCCAGGCTCCCCACGGCCTCCCGTCCCAGGCCTGTCCTCCCTCAGGGCCCCCCACCAGCCACGCTCTGGCTCGCTGACCACGGACTGGACGCTCTGCCCGCTCCCAGGGACCCCGGCCACAGAGCAGCGCCCTGAGGCTGCAAAGGAGAAATGCGGAGCCCAAGGTCAAGGCCGGAGGGGGAGGGCAGGCCCTGCCAGGTGCAGACTCCGAAAGCCGGAGGCTGCCCTTTCTGAGATCAAGTGTGAGCGGAGAGACAGCGCCATACTGTACCCCCAATTCCCCATCCCTCAGCTCTAGAGCAGTGTTTCTCAACCTTTCTAAGGCCGTGACCCTTTAATACAGTTCCTCATGTTGTGGTGACCCCCAGCCATACTTCATAACTGTCATTTTGCTATTGTTGTGAATTATAATGTAAATCCCTGTGTTTTTCGATGGTCTCAGGTGACCCCTGTGAAAGTGTGGTTCGATCCCCAAAGGGGTCGCGACCCACAGGTTGAGAACCGCTGCTCTAGAGGGTGGGGTGGGGACAGGAGGGTTGGGAGGCAGGAGGAGTGGAGGCAAGAGAGGTGGAAGGCAGGAGCGGTGCCCCCCATGGAGGGGGGCTGGGGCAGGAGGGGTGCACAGTGCCATGGAGGGCGGACTGGGGGTGGGGGCAGGAGGGTGAGAGGCAGGAGGGGTGGAGGGCGGGAAGGATGCCCCCCATGGAGGGGGGCTGGGGCAGGAGGGGTGCACAGTGCCATGCAGGGCGGACTGGGGGTGAGGGCAGGAGGGTTGGGAGGCAGGTGTGGAGGGCAGGAGAGGTGCCCCCCATGGAGGGGGCTGGGCCGGAGGGGCGCCTCCCCTGCAGGGCGGGGCTGGGGCAGGCGGGGCGCCCACTGAGCAGAGCTGCAATGCGCTTGCGGCGGCAGGAAGGGCAGTTCCCGGGCGCACGGGTCACGCTCGCCCTTCCGGGCACCAGTCGGGGCGCGGGCGGCCGTTTTCACCCCCAGGCAGTCCGAGGGTCCCCTCCCCGCCCCGGTGGCGGCCCCGGCCCCCCGCAGAGCCTGCCCCCTGAGGCCCCTACCCAGGGACGGGGGCCTCGGCTGCTGGCGGGCGCGGGCAGGGAGGGGAGCTCCCGTCTGGCGGGGAGAACGGGGGAGGCTGCACCCAGCGAGCGCCCCGCAGCCCCGACACCTCGGAGCCCCCCACCCGGGACGCAGCCCTCCCATTGGCTCCCGCTGACGTCACCACCCCGCCCCCAGGTGGGCGCCGCGGGAGGCGCTGCGGCAGCGGGTGCCCCTCGGCCTGCGCGGCTCCCCTCGCCCTTGACCTTGAAGCTGCGGCGCGGGGAGCGGCGTTGCAGGGCGCGAGGCGCGGGGTGGGGGCGGGGGCGCGCCGGCGGCTCCCAGGCTCCCGCATCCGCCGCCCCGCAGACCCGGCCGGGCTGCGTCCGGTCTGGGTGCGAGCGAGCGAGCGAGCGGTGGTCCGAGCACCAGGCCAGGCAGCCAGCCAGCCCGGGCCGGGGGTGCGGAGCCGGTGCGCCCCGTCTCCCCGCACCGAGGAGGACCGGTGCCCTGGGCATTGCTGCCGAGGGGGGAGGAGGCGCCCTGCAGCCCACCTGGGGACGCCCGATCCTCCCCGCACCCCCAAAATGAGGCACCTGGAAACATCACCCCCAAAATAAGGCACTACCATCCCTCTGACCGCTCCGTGCCCGCCCTTGCAGGGTCCCGGCCTCAAGGCGCGGCCAGCACCCGCCCCAGTCCTCCCTGCAGCGCCCTGGGGACCACAGAGGGTTGGGGGGGGCGCCCTGCAGCCCACCTGGGAACGTCACCCCCAAAATAAGGCACTACCACCCCTCTGACCGCTCCTCTCCCCCCCCCCCCGCCCGCCCCTGCAGGGACTCGGCCTCAAAGCCCGGCCAGCACCCGCCCCAGGCCTCCCTGCAGCGCCCTGGGGACCACGGGGAGTTGGAGGGATGCGGCGTGCGCCCCCCGAGGAAGCAGGAGCTGCGGTTTGCAGGTGCAGCCGCCGAACGAGGCCGCCCGCGGGGCCGGGGGCGCTCAGACACCTGCAGGGACTCAGCCTTCCCCGGGGCGGGGCGGGGGGGACCCCGGAGCCGGGCAGCCGCCTATGGGCACGTGCCAGGCGCAGGGCACCCACCGGGGAGGGGCGCACAGAGGCGCGCACGCTGGCACCGTCTGTCTGCAGGGCCGTGCGCCCCCGTCCCCGCCCGTGCGCCCCCGTCCCCGTCCGTGCGCCCCCGTCCCCGCCCGTGCGCCCCCGTCCCCGCCCGTGCGCCCCCGTCCCCGCCCGTGCGCCCCCGTCCCCGTCCGTGCGCCCCTGTCCCCGCCCGTGCGCCCCCGTCCCCGCCCGTGCGCCCCCGTCCCCGCCCGTGCGCTTCCTGCAGATGCCAATCCGCCTCCCTTTGCCCCGCACCCGCCTGGCAGCTACCCCGCCGGCCGGGGTCCGCGGGACCCGCACCTGCTGGCCGGGCCGGGTCCCCACCGGGGCGAGGCGGCTGCAGGCAGCGCGGCGCGGACACAGGCCGGGGCGCCCCTTCCTCCCGGACCACCCCCCCCCCGCCCCGCGGCCCGCACTCACCCCGTCCCAGCACTCGGGCATCTCGCCGCGGGGGGTGGCGGCCTCGCCGGGCAGCGCAGACAAAGGCCTGAGTCACGGACGCAGCCGGGGACAGGGCGGCTCCAGCGGGAGACCCAGCGGCGCTGCGACCCGGCCCCGACGCGCCGCCACCGTTTATACGCGGGGCCGCCCGCCCTCGGCCGGTCCCGCCTCCCCTCGCGCAGCCCCCGCCTCCGGATTGGCTGCCGGGAGACACGCCTGGCTCCCATTGGCTCCTGAGGCCATCGCTCACCCAGCAGCCCCCCCCTGCGCCTGTTTCCCGCCCCGCCCCGCCCCGCCCCCGCCGCCTCCTAGCAACGCAGCATCCTGGTTGGTCCTCAGCCTCTGCATCCCAAGCCCCTAGCAACACAGACGCACCCACGGAGGGCTGCAGCCCACCCACCGCCGCGCATGGGGTCCTGGGCAGGTGGGCCCTGGGTCAGGCACCCGCGGGCCTCTCGTGGACCAGACAGGTGTGCCCTTGACCTATAGCCTGGGGAACCCCGGGGGGCCTGAGGTTGCCCCCAAGCCCAGCCTCCACCTCAGGAAGGCCTGGACCAGCCTGGAGGGGATGTGGGAAGTCACTCCCGTCTTCTCCACCGTTCCCCTGTCCCCCCGCCTCCCAGGGTCTCCCCTAGGGCACACCCAGTGCCTGTCCACACTGCAGAAAGGGGGGGGGTTCTGGGCACAGGGGCCGGGGTAGATTGCAGGACCAGGAGTCTGGTGGGGCACACACCAGCTCTGCCCTCTCCACCCCCATCCTGCAGCCAGGACTGCGGTCCTGCCCACCTCCAGAGACCCACCCAGCACGGGGCCTGGCTCCCAGGTCTCAGGGGAGCGGCACACCCCAGGTCCCAAGCCCCGATCCCACCCCAGAAACAAGGCTTTGGGTGGGGCGCTGGCCGGGGACGGGCAGGGAGAGACACAGAGGAGACGGGGAGCAGAGGAGAGCGGAGGACGAGAGGAAATAGGCCAGCGAGGGGGTAGAGGAGGCAGCCCAAGGACAAGAAGGAGCAGCGGAGCGGGGAGGGGTGCCGGGCGCTGTGCCCCCATTCTGTCTCTTCGCTGAAGGGCCGCGCCGCCGGCTCCAGCCTGCGCCCTGGCTGGCTGCTTGGGGGAGGCAGTTACCGCCCTTCTCGGGGTGCCTAGTGACCTGTCACAACACCTGCCAGGCATGCCTGTGCCGGGGGGAGGGGAGGGGGCACCGAGAACCTTCCCTGCTCCTTCTCTGACCTCTTTCTCGCAGGCCTGGCCCAGGGCAGCCAGGGTGTGGATCGGGGTGTCCCGGGCCCCCTCATCCTGGCTATTCTCCCTGTCTGTCCCCCGCAGCCACTGGGACCCAGGCAGAGGCTCCAGCCGCGGAGGCCGCTGCGAAGGCACAGCCCACAAGACCCTCCCAGCTGCTCCTCAAAGAGAGGGCAGGCGGCCTTCCTTCCTCTCTGCCACCACACTCTGCTCCTCCCTGGTCCCCATCCCGTCTTACGCCCGCTCCAACCGCTGACCGCTACGTGGCCTGGCCGCCCTTGGTGAGAAGCTGACCTTGGCCACTGCCCCCTCCAAGCTGCGGCCCCATTTCTGCTCAGCCACGTGCTTTACATCCACAGCCCCGAGCGGAAGTCCCAGCCCCCTCCCCCCACTAGCTGGGAGACCGTGGGCGAGGGGTAACGTCCCGGTGCCCCCGGCTCCTCACTGAACACGGGAAGTGTGCCTTCCACCCAGGGTTGCTATGAGAATGCCCTCCCCGGGTCCTGCCCATGTCTGGAAGAAATGGGACAGACCACGTGCCTTCCCCAGCTGCTGGCCCCTTCCCTGGAGGCTGTGCAGCTGTGGCTGTACAAGGCAGGCTCTGGGCCTGCTACCTGAACCCAGGCCTGCTACACAGCTCGGCCACATCTCTGCTGTGTGACCTGGGGCAGGTCAGTCAACCTCTCTGAGCCTCCTCATCTGTAAGTGGGAAAACAGCAGTGCGGATCACAAGTGATGCCCACAGACCTATGAGGAAGGATCCGGAAGCTGAAGCTTACGGACGCCTTAGCACTCTGGACATCCTTAAGAGTAGCAAATGCCTCCGGCTGGCGTGCTTAGTGGTTGAGCATCGACCTATGTATGAACCGAAAGGTCAGGGTTCGATTCCCGGTCAGGGCACTTGCCCAGAATGCCGGTTTGATTGGCAGGAGGCAGCCAATCAATGATTCTCTCTCATCATTGAAGTGTCTATTTTTCTCTCCCTCTCTCTTCTTCTCTAAAATCAATAAAAGAAATCATTTTTTAAAAATATATATATTTTATTGATTTTTTTTTTACAGAGAGGAAGGGAGAGAGATAGTTAGAAACATCGATGAGAGAGAAACATCGATCAGCTGTCTCCTGCACATCCCCTGCAACCAAGGTACATGCCCTTGACCGGAATCGAACCTGGGACCTTTCAGTCCGCAGGCTGACGCTCTATCCACTGAGCCACACCGGTTTCAGCAAAAGAAATAATTTTTTTTTAAAAAAAAGAGTAGCAAATTCATATCGGAATATCTCCATGTGCCAGGATCTACTCAAATGCTTTACACGCGTTCCTTTTATCTTCCTAACTCCCCCTTTACAGGTGAGGGAGACGAGGCAGGGACTGGCTGCTCTGGGGTTTTATAGCACCCGGTCCCCCTCCTGGGGCAGGGGCCACACATTCCCCCCCTCTCTCAGGGGCAGGAGGACAAAGAGGACAGGCCTGCCGAAACCGGTTTGGCTCAGTGGATGGAGCATCAGCCGGTGGACTGAAAGGTCGCAGGTTCGATTACGGTCAAGGGCACGTACATTGGTTGCGGGCACATCCCCAGTGGGGGGCGTGCAGGAGGCGGCTGATCAATGTCTCTCTCTCATCGATGTTTCTGACTTTCTATCCCTCTCTCTTCCTCTCAGTGAAAAAAATCAATAAAATATATTAAAAAAAAAAAAAAAAGAGGACAGGCCTGCCCCGGCCTCTGGCTGGGCCTCGCTGTCTCACAGCCACCTCCCTCCCCTCTGCCCCTCCCCGGTCTCCTGTCTGTCCCCTCCTTCCCACGCCCATCCTGTCCTTCCCGCTCCAGGGCCTTGGTGTGTGGAGCTGGAGCTCCCGGGGGAATGGAGGGCTGGCTCACTCCTGGCTCTTGCGTCCTTGCCGGGGCTCGTGACCCAGGCCGGGCTCGCAGACCTGCCGTCTGGGGAGGAGCCAGCACGCCGCCACGTCACCTGGCAGACCACGAGGCTGGGGCTGTCCTGGGGCTCGGACCCGGACCCCCAGGGAAGTCAGGCCCAGACCTGGAGTCTGAGCTGGTTCAGTGTGTGTGCTGGGGGCCAGCGGGGCCCCCAGAACCGGAGACACTCCCACTGGGTCTGCGGCCAGACGGTGGTTTCTGACACCCGGGAGTAAACGGCCACTAAACGGGACTCAAAGGGGAGGCCTGCCTGGCGGAGCGAGTGCGATCGGGCGAGCGGGAACAAAAACAAAGGGCGATTGCAGTTTTCACCGGGAATCTGGCATCACGCGAAAGAGGACATGGTCGTCCCGGCAACAGCTGCCATGGAAACAGGGAGCTATTTTGGAGCCTCAGCCTGGCTTTCATTGGAGGAAAATGCTGATTCAGATGACAGCATCCCTCCCTCCTGTCTCCATCCTCGCTCCCCCAGGCCTCCCTTCAGGACTGGGGTCGGGGGGCAGGCAGAGCCACTGCGGACAGTGAGGGTGGCCCTGTCACCTGAGGCACATGGAAGGGTGGGACCCTCCTCAGGGGCCAGGGGGGGTGGTCTGGGGACCAGCCAGCTGTCGGCCCCCCCAGATCAGGTGGCTGAGTCTTACCTTCCAGTCCGTGTCCTCGGCCGAGAGGAAGGTGTCAGAGTTCTCCTGAGGGAGCAAACAGAGGGGGTGGGCGTTAGGCCCTGGCTGGCCGGGGGCCCACATGGACTTGGCCTGGAGCAGACTAGCTTCCTGTTCCCCGTTCCCTTTTTTTTTTTTTTAAATATATCTTATTGATTTTTTACAGAGAGGAAGGGAGAAGGATAGAGAGTTAGAAACATTGATGAGAGAGAAACATCCATCAGCTGCCTCCTGCACGCTCCCCACTGGGGATGTGCCCGCAACCAAGGTACATGCCCTTGACCGGAATCAAACCTGGGACCTTTCAGTCCACTGAGCCCACCTGGTTTCAGCCCCTTTTTTTTTTTTAAGGGAGGGAGGAAGAGAGAGAGAGAGAAACATGGATGTGGGAGAGACACATGGATCTGTTGCCTCCTGCACACCCCAGAGCAAGACTGAACCCGAAACTTAGGCATACGCCCTGACAGGGAATGGAACCCGAGACCTTCTGGTGCATGGGGCGACACTCCAACCAACTGAGCCAGCTGGGCCAGGACCCCAGTCATCTGAATGTTAACGAGAGTGACCCAGGCTTCCCCAGGGCCGGGGGCCGGGCTGTAAGTGCTCACATCGATCTCCCTGTTCCTGGAAAATGTGAAGATGCCCCTTTGACAGGAGGGGAGGGGGAGGCTTGGAGAGGCCGAGCGCAGGCCGCCAGGTGTGGAATCGTTAGTGTGGACCCTGCTTTCCCCTGAGGCAGGGAAAGAAAGCGCGCTGGGCTTCACCACCACAAGGAAGGAGCAGGGAGCCCTCGCCGGTTTGGCTCAGTGGGTAGAGCGTCGGCCTGTGGACCAAAAGATCCTGGGTTCGGTTCCAGTCAAGGGCACGTACCTTGGTTGCAGGATCCTCCTTGGCCCGAGTCCTGGGCAGAGCCTGGTATAGGAGGCAACCAATGGGTGTGTTTCTCTCACATCGATGTTTCTGTCTTTCCCTCTCTCTTCTGCTCTCCCCTAAGGAGGGAAAAATCAATGGAAGTAAAGGGTAGAAATAACTCTGGGATCTAACCCTAGGGCCTCATGGGACAAAATAACCATCTCAAGTGCTTCGGTCCCACTGCCCCTGGAGGCACACTGTTGGTGATACCCACCCTCAACCCTCAGAGCTGGCACAGAAAAGACAGAGAACCCCTAACCCAGTGGTTCTCAACCTTCCTAAGGCCGAGACCCTTGCATACAGTTCCTCATGTGGTGGTGACCCCCAACCATGAAATGTTGCTACTGTGATGCATCATGATGTAAATATCTGCATTTTCCGATGGTCTTAGGCGACCCCTGTGAAAGGGTCGTTCGACCCCCAAAGGAGTCGAGACCCACAGGTTGAGAAATGCTGCCCTAACCGGTGTGGCTCAGTGGATAGAGCGTCGGCCTGCAGACTCAAGGGTCCCAGGTTCGATTCCGATCAAAGGGCATGTACCTTGGTTTCGGGCACATCTCCAGTGTGGGGTGTGCAGGAGGCAGCTGATCGATGTCTCTCTCTCATCGATGTTTCTGACTTTCTATCCCTCTCCCTTCCTCTCTGAAAAAAATCAATAAAATATATTAAAAAAAAAAAAAAAAAGACAGCGAAGCTGGAGAGCAGGAAAGGCCCAGCCGGTGGGGAAGCACTGAGCACTGCCAGACACCGCACTGCCCAGCGGGTACCCTCCTGGGCCCTCCAGAACCAGGGGTTACCTTCAGCCTCATCCCCTGATCGCTGTGTGGCCTTGGCCAAGTGGATTAACCTTTCTGTGCCTCATGCTCTTCTCACTATTGACATGGGGATCACACTTCGCAAGAGCCTCCCAGGCAGCCGATGGACGGTTCGCTTTCACATCAATGCCGCTCTCTCTCTTCCTCTCCCTTTCTCTCTCCCTTTCAAAATCAATAGACACATATTTAAAATTTTAAAAGAGAGCCTCCCAGCCGCAAAGACAGCCAATGTCGCCGGACACTCCCCAGAGGGGGACTAGGCTCCCAGGTGGCTGCCCTCAGCGTCCCTGGCCTGCGGGGTGGCCCCCAAGGAGGATCTGGGGGAGCAAGACCGGAGGGAAGACACGCGGTTCTCTCCTTGGCCACCAGGGGGCGACTCACCAGCTCGGTGGCGTCCAGGCCCCGCAGCAGCGGCTTCTCCTCGGGGAACCTCAGCTCCTGCAGCCCCGCCATCGTCACGTCGTGCAGCAGGAGCCCTGGGGGGGGGGGGGGGGGCCCGAGGTTGGGGTTGCTGTGAGGGGTGCCCGGTCCCTGCCCTGATGCCCCCAGCACGAGCCCGGGAGCTGCACTTTGCAGGGCAGCCAGGCCCCCTCTGCAGGCTCCCTCCCTGCTGGGCTCTGGATGTCACGGTGGTATTTGTTTCCTTCCTTCTTTTCTTCCTTCTTTCCTTCCTTCCTTCCTTCCTTCCTTCCTTCCTTCCTTCCTTCCTCCCTCCCTCCCTCCCTCCCTCCCTCCCTCCCTTCCTTCCTTCCTTCTTTCCTTCCTTCCTTCTTTCCTCCCTTCCTTCCTTCCTTTCTTTTTTTTTAAAAAAATATATTTCTTTATTGATATCAGAGAGGAAGAGAGAGGGATAGAGAGAGATAGAAACATCAGTGATGAGAGAGAATCATTGGTCGGCTGCTTCCTGCATGCCTCAAAGTGGGGATGGAGCCCACCACCCGGGCATGTGCTCTTGGCCAGAATCGAACCTGGGACCCCTCAGTCCAAGCAGGTCGACGCTCTATCCACTGAGCCAAACCGGCCAGGGCAGTATTTGTTTCCTTAAAAGTTCAAGTGTGTTTTGCCATAGCTGGTTTGGCTCAGTGGATAGAGTATCGGCCTGTGGACTGAAAGGTGCAGGTTCAATTCCCATCAAAGGCATGAACCTCGGTTGTAGGCTACTCCCTGGCCCAGGCCGTGGACATGAACTAGAAATTCATAAAAAACTAGCATTGCTCTGGTGGCATGGCTCAGTGGTTGAGCATTCACCTATGTAAATCAGGAGGTCATGGGTCAATTCCAGGTCAGGGCACATGCCTAGGTTGCAGGCCCCATCCGGGTGTGTGTGTGTATGTGTGTGTGTGTGTGTGTGACAGCCGATCAATGATTCTCTCTCATCATTGCTGTTTTTATCGTCCTCTCTGAAATCAATACAAATATATTTAAAAAAATTAACACTGGCCAGTAAACACGCGAGAAGACATGAAAACTCACTAGAAGTTAAAGAAAGGCAGAGGAGAAACAGAGCCCTTATTTTGGCCCGTGGAACCGGCAGACGGCCGTGCCAGCTAGGACGTGCTGAGGCCGGCACTTTCCTCAGACCGCCTGTGCGTGCGTACACGGCCGCATCTTGCCGAGCGCAGCTTTGCAGGTGAAATTAAAATTAGTGCTGAGTCCATACTCTTGGACTCAGCAAGAGTCTTGGAGAAATTTCTTAAGGGACAGAGAGGGCATCTAATGGTTTGATCGGTAGGATCGCTCACCACAGCACCATTTATAAAATGAGAGGAAAACGGGAAGACGCGAGGCATCCACGGATGGGGCCTTAGCACAAAGGATGGGTCGGTGACTTAGAAAAGGTTTTACTAATCTGGGAAAATGCGTGTGTCACGATAAACAGAAAAGGCAATTACAGTGGTACCTTGAGATACGAGTGCCCTAACATACGAGATTTTTGAGATACCAGCCATCAAGTGAGCAATTTTTGCTTTGAAATACGAGCAGCATTTGAGATAGGAGTCATCGCGCGGATCGGCTGGCTGCACGCGACCCACCGGTTTACCGAGACTCGAGCGTCTCATAGTTTCCCACGCCTCAAGGTGATGGAAGGAATTAAACTCGTATCTCGAGGTACCACTGTATAAAACACACAATATCATCCAAATGATGAAAAAATACAAACAGCCCCACCGAAAAGCTGGGGAGGATGTACATCCTCAAGCTAAGAGGCGTTATCTCTGGTGCGAGACTGAAAACTGCAGCCTGGAATCTGAACTCAGGGGAAAACATTAAAAAAAAAAAAAAAAGGCAAGCTCTGGTCAGCTTGGCTCAATGGTTAGAGCGTTGGCCCGAGGACTGAAGGGTCACGGGGTCGATTGCAGTCAAGAGCATGCATTTCTGTGGCAGGCCTGGTTGGTCCAAAGACGCACCCCGCTCCCCCGCCACCTCCCACCCCTGCCCACCCCGCTGCCTTGGCTTCTCCCTGCGGGAGGCCCAGTGACTGGGACTGGGCAGTAGGCCAGCGGGTGCCTGGGGCCCAGGGAGGGGAGCGTTTCTGTGGCGGGACTGTCACCAGGCCAGGCTGGGCCTCCTCCCCTCCGCCAGGAGCTCTGGAGCATCACAAAGATGCCAGCTCAATGTCTCCACACACACCGCCCCCCCCCCCTTCCAGTCCAGTTTGGGGTTGGGGATATGCGGACGCTGGGCTGGGAACTGCTGGCCACCCAGCCTCCTAGAAGGAGAAAAGTGGGGGTGCCCCTGGAGAGCCTCGTCCCCAGAGGCCAGGCAGGGAGGCCGTGCCCACGCAGGCCCCCGGGTCCCTGCAGCCCCACGCCAAGCCCCATCGTTTGGTTCCCAGTGGTTTCCTGGGAAACCAGTTAACACAACCCAGATGGGCAGTATTTTTAGCAAAGCATCCTCTCTCCCCTCGCCCCCACCCCTTTCCCTCCCCTCCTCTCTGAGGGCTGCTCACTCTGCCACCCATCTGGCGGGGGTGCTAAGGGAAGGGTCCCGGCCTGGGAAACGGTTCCCCATCATCAGGACTTCTGTGGCCGCCAGCCTCCCCGAGCGCCCAACTCCCTTAGTGCCGGCAGCAAGGGGGTGTCCTCATCCTCACTTGGGAGGGGGGGGTCCCCGTCCTCACCCAGGCCTGTTCTGAAACCCCAGGAGACCGTGCCCCCAAGGACGGTGCTGTGTCAAGGGCTGAGAGAGGCAGTACAGGGACCGGTGGCCAGTGATGGAGGGGAATGGGGGAAGAGGGCTGGAGAGAAACCACAGAATCTGGGAGAACTGGGAATGTCTCAGCCCATGGAAGACAGGTAGTCACGGCCCAGAAGGTGGGGATGGGGGGCTCCTGAATGTGGGGCTCACAGGAACAGAGGCCAGGGCAGACCTTCCCATGGGGGAGGGGGAGAGAAGTTTCTCCCTAGAAAAGTTATGATTTCAAAAGAGTCACTCTGGCCTGCTGGGCCCATGTGGCTCAGTGGTTGAGCATCGACCTATGAACTAGAAGGTCACGGTTTGATTCCCGGGGTCAGGGCGCATGCCCGGGTTGTGGGCTTGATCCCTCGTGGGGCGTGGGTAGGAGGCAGCCGATCCATGATTCTCTCTCATCGCTGCTGTTTCAATCTCTCTCTCCCTTTCTTCCTCTCTGAAATCAGTAAGAATATATTTTTAGCCTAAACCGGTTTGGCTCAGTAGGTAGAGCGTCGGACTACGGACTGAAGGGTCTCGGGTTCGATTTCGGTCAAGGGCATGTACCTTGGTTGCGGGCACATCCCCAGTAGGGGGTGTGCGGGAGGCAGCTGATCGATGTTTCTCTTTCATCAATGTTTCTAACTCTCTATTCCTCTCCCTTCCTCTCTGTAAAAAAAGCAATAAAATATACATTTTGAAAAAGAATATATTTTTAAAAAAGAAAAATATACGAGCATACTAACACACACACATCTATATCTATCCATTTGTGTGGTTTATAAAATCAGGACTTTACACTGATCCTTTTTTTTGCAGGTTTATAACTTTTTTTGACAGTCAGCAGTTAATTCTCAGGCGCACCAACTGTCTGTTGGAAGCGGTGGCAGGCACACAGGTAACCAACATACAGAGCTGGTTCGGGGAATCTTCATCCTTACAACGTTTTCCGGACGACGGCACCTTTCTTATCGCTTCGGCCCAGAGAGCTTTGTGGCATCAGTGGTTCCCGTCTCCTTCAGGGCAAATCGGGGTTCTCTGAACCCCTCCGGGCACGCCTCCCGACCCCCATTCCCTGAAGGCGCTTGTGCGTGTCCTGTGCTCGCCTCCCCGTGATGGCACAGCAGCCCTGCTCCCTCCCGCCAAGCTGCCCGGCGGGGGGCCCGGTGCCAGGCCCGGTGCCAGGCCGCTACTTCCCATCCCCTTCCACCCCCACCCGGAGCCTAACTCCCCGCTTCCCTTATTTGTCATCCTTCTCCCAGGAGGAGGCACGTGGCTCTCAGCTCTGGGTGCTTTGCCAAGTTGCTCATCCCTTGTACACACACACACACACACACACACACACACGCACACACACACACACACACACACACACACAGTCATTTAGGAACGGCTACCCGCAGAATGGTGATCCAGAACTTGGTGGGACTCGATGTTTCGTTTGTTCTTGACGCTTTCAGACGTAGACCTGGATTTTCAAAAGCATTTGCCTGCCCTAACTGGTTTGGCTCAGTGGATAGAGTGTCGGCCTGCGGACTGAAGGGTCCCAGGTTCAATTCCGGACAAGGGCATGTACCTTGGTTGCGGGCACATCCCCAGCAGGGGGCGTGCAGGAGGCAGCTGATCCATGTCTCTCTCCCATCGATGTGTCTAACTCTCTATCCCTCTCCCTTCCTCTCTGAAATCTTGTGAATCCTTTAAAAGGGAAATAGTCAGTTGTTGACGGTATCCTAAAGCCTCCTCACGCAGCGGAGGTGGGGAGGCGGGGAGGTGGGGGGTGGGGGCTCTGAACTCCTCTCTCTGGAGGTCGCTGCTCCTGTGTTTCTCCCTGCAGCTCCCCTCCCGGCTCCTCTGACACCCCGACCTTTGGCCAAGAAGCCTTTCCCAAGAGCGCGCTCTTCCGCAGAATTCCCACGAGCGGCTTCACCAGAACCCCGGCACCGGCCACCTCCCCCGCCCATCTGTTCCTTTTCGGTTTTTAAAAAATAAAACTTGGCCCTAGCCGGTGTGGCTCAGTGGATAGAGCGTGGGCTTGCCGACTGAAGGGTCCCGGGTTTGAGTCCGGTCAAGGGCATGTACCTTGGTTACCAGCACATCCTCAGTAGGGGGCGTGCAGGAGGCAGCTGATTGATATTTCTCTCTCTCCCTCCTACCTGTAAACAATCAATAAAATATTTATTTTTAAAAATAAAAGTTGAATTTCATGTAATACATGCTCACTGGGAAAAGTCAGGAAAAACCGAAGAGTGAAAAGCACATAGAATTCTACGAACCAGAGAAAACCACCGTTAACATTTTTTTTTTACTATCTTCTTTGACTCCCTTTCCAGTGCTAACCTATCCACTGAAAAAGATGGAAAAAACACGGTTTTTAAAAAATAAGTTTTTATTTGATTTTTTTACAGAAAGGAAGGGAGAGGGATAGATAGTTAGAAACATCAATCAGCTGCCTTCTGCACACCCCCTACTGGGGATCAAGCCTGCAACCAAGGCACATGCCTTTGCCAGGAATCGAACTGCGACCCTTCAGTTTGTGGGCTGACACTCTGTCCAGGGAGACAAACCAGTTAGGCCAGTGGTCGGCAAACTCATTCGTCAGCAGAGCCAAATATCAACAGGACGGACTGAAATTTCCTTTAAGAGCCAAATTTTTTAAATTTAAACTTCTTCTAACGCCACTTCTTCAAAACAGACTCACCCAGGCCACGGTATTTTGTGGAAGAGCCACACTCAAGGGGTCAAAGAACCGAATGTGGCTCGAGAGCGCAGTTTGCCAACCAAGGAATTAGGGCAACAAAACACTTGTTTGGAAACATCTTTTAGACCCTGGTTCAAATTCCAACCAGCTGCTTACCGGCTGTGTGACTTTTAGCCAGTTCCTTAACCTCTCTGTGCCTCACCTTCCTTATTTGTAAAAAGGAGGAGATCACAGCACATACCTCACAGGTTGCTATGATTGTGAGTGAATATATAGAAAGCACTCCGGACTGTGCCATGGAAGCGTGAGCTGTCCTCACCATTGCTATGACATTATAATTACATAAGGGGACATCTGCTCAGGTGAATAAATAACTTTGGAAGCAAAATGCGCAGCTGCCTGGGGTTTCCCGATGTGAATGCACGGGAATCTACGGGGTGTATCAAAACACGGACACTCACTGTAACCGCTGCTGGCTCCGTTTGGAAAGTGAAATGTATTTTATTTTTTTAAATATATTTTATTGATTTTTTACAGAGAGGAAGGAAGAGGGACAGAAAGTCAGAAACATTAATGAGAGAGAGACATCGATCAGCTGCCTCCTACACGCCTTCCAAGAGGGATGTGCCTACAACCAAATACATGCCTTTGACCGGAATCGAACCCGGGACCCTTCAGTCCGTAGGCCGACGCTCCATCCACTGAGCCAAACCGGTTTCGGCGGAAAGTGAAATGTATTTTAATACACACTGCCTTTATAATCATTCAAAGTGTGTGCATACACTTTGGGGGGACACCCTACGTTTAACCTCCTCCAGGAGGTTATTATTTCCAGTTTTTCTTTTTCTTCTATTAACTACAGGGTAATGATCCTTGAATACCTCTCTACACAGCTTCATATATATTTTTTACCGATTTCAGAGAGGAAGGGAGAGGGAGAGGGCGACAGAAACACCAATGATGAGACAGAATCGTTGCTCAGTTGCCTGGAAGGGAGTCCACGACCCGGGCATGTGCCCTGACTGGGAACCGAACTGTGACCTGCTGGTCCCTAGGTCGACGCTCAACCATCTCTGTTCCTAAAAACCAAAGTGCTGAGACACAGACCACACACTGTAAAGAGGGGAGACGAAGCCCATTAGGTGCCCATCTGCCTCAGCCTCAGCCCCAGCCAGGGGGTGCCCTCTCAGCGAGCCCCTCCACCTCTCCCAGGGCGGGTCAACAGGTCCCCCTCGAAGACCAGAAATCTGAAGTCAGAGCCGTGAGGGGGCTGGCGGTGGGCTGGGGCTCGAACCCAGATCTGTGGGCCTGGGAAGGGGACAGGTGGGAGCTGAAGGGATGAGGGGAAGAGGAGAAGCTGCAAAAACCAGAGGTGACTGAGGAGATGCCCTGTCTCCCAGGGCAACTGTGGTCCATAACAGCAGGTACTCAACCCCTTCTGCCTGCTTTTCCTTCTCGAAAAGGCGGAAGTCAGACCGCACACCTCATGGCTGTTGGAGGGCGCAGGGTCTGCTAGAACCTGTGTGATGCGGGAGGCAGGGCCCTGAGCCCTGGACCCAGAAGACGAGGGTCCTCACACTGAAGGAAGGGAGACCCCAAAGCCTGGCGCTCCCCTGGAGCCCTGCACAGCCTCCTGAGAGCAGGAGGGGGAGACCCAGGAGGTCAGTCCTGCATGCCAGGTCCCCCAAATCCATGCGATTGGAAACACTTCCCCTTGGGGATTATTAGCAAGTTCTGCAGCCAGGCCTGCAACCCCTCTCCCCCCACTTTTAAATCAATATTTTTATTGATCTCAGAGAGGCAGGGAGAAGGTGAGGGAGGTAGAAACATCAACGATGGCAGAGAAGCACTGATGGGCTGCCTCCTGCACACCCCCTAGTGGGGACCTCACGGAGACCTCTGGTTTCATGGGTCCATGCCCAACCCCTGAGCCACGCTGGCCGGGCCGGGCGGGGCGCTCCCTGTGAAATCAGGGGGCGCTGCAAAGAAAAGCTGGCAAGGGCTTGGAGGGTGCAGGCCCCGTGGCTAACGGGGCTCAGATGGGGCATCTCTGAGGACCCCAGAACAGCCCCCCTCTTGCCCCAGGACCTGTCTGATGAGGGAGGCAGGGCCCTGAGCCCTGGACGCAGAAGACGAGGGTCCCCACACTGAAGGGGGACCCCAAAGGCTGGAGTTGGGGAACCTGGCATGCAGGACTGACCTCCTGGGGGCGCGAACAGGAGCACCGGTCACTGTAGCTGAACAGGCATTCGCCGCCCCTTCAGTCCGCTGGCCGGAGCTCTAACCACTGAGCAACCCGGCCAGGGCGGCCCTCACCGCCTGAAACCGCCCCCCACCCCCGGCCTCTGCATCCGAGGCTCCCCGCCCCGCCCCCCCGGCCTGCACGGCCCCCCCCACCCCCTCCAGGAAGAGGAATTCTGCCTTTGAGGGTCCAGGTCAAGCACCGCCACGTGCTCACATCGCTCCACGCCTCGCGCCCCCACGCCGACCCCAGCTGCACCCCCGAGCGCACCCCGCGCCGCGGCCCCTGCGCTCCCGCAGCGGGGACTGCGCTCCGCTCTCCCGCGCCGCCGGCGAGGACGCACACACCGCCCGGGGCGCAGAGGCAGCGACCGGACCCCCCGTCCGTTCCGAGGCAGGGAGGGCGCTCCCCAGCCGGGCCGGTGGGGTCCGTCTGCTCCGGCCTCCTTCCCTCCCCTCCCACTGCCCCTTCCCCTCCTCCGTCTCCCTTCCCTCTCCTCCCTCTCCCCCTTCTCCCCTTCCCCCTGCCCCAGTGGTTCCCAACCTTCCCAATGCCCCGTCCCTTTAATGCGGCTCCTCCTGTGGTGGTGACCCCCAACCATGAAATTATTAATGCAGTCCTGGTGACCCCCAACCATAACATTATTTCCCTAATGCCACGTCCCTTTAATGCAGCTCCTCATATTATGGTGACCCCCAACCATAACATTATTAATGCAGCTCCTCATATTATGGTGACCCCCCAACCATAAAATTATTTTCCTAATGCCACGTCCCTTTAATGCAGCTCCTCATGTGGTGGTGACCCCCAACCATGAAATTATTAATGCAGTCCTGGTGACCCCCAGCCATAACATTATTAATGCAGTTCCTCATATTATGGTGACCCCCAACCATAAAATTATTAATGCAGCTCCTCATGTGGTGGTGATCCCCATAAAATGATTGCAATAATTTCATGGTTGGGGGTCACCATAATATGAGGAGCTGCATTAAAGGGACGTGGCATTAGGGAAATAATGTTATGGTTGGGGGTCACCACCCCATGAGGAGCCGCATTAAAGGGACGGGGCCTTAGGAAGGTGGAGAACCGCTGCCCTGTCCCCTCCCCTCCCTTCCTCCCCTCCCCCCGCCCCGTCTCCCCGCAGCCCCACCCCGAAGCCGCCGGCGCCGGGGACAGCGAGTCCCACCTTCAGCCTCCTGCCTCCCCTGCGGGCACCCCCCCGTGTCCCCTGGGGGCCTCCGGCCACCGCGCCCGCAGGTGCCTCCCAGCCTCCAGAGGGGCTCCCGGACACGGGGTCCACCTGATCCTCCCCCCGCCCCCCACTTCTCGGCAGAAAACTCCTTGAGGAGCGCCGGCTGTGTCCCCCGGGGGCAGAAAGGAGGGAGGGGCCGCGGTCGGGAGCCCCAGTGTCCGGGGACCGAGCCGCCCTTCCTCCCTGGGACTGGAGGGCGGGCAGGGGCGCGGCGCTCCCTTCCCCCCGGGGACCGGTCCGCGCCCCGGCCGTGCGCTCCGGGCAGAACCGGCCGCCGTGCGCTCCGGGCAGCGCGCTCCGGGCACCGCGGGCACCACCGGCCGCCGTGCGCTCCGGGCACCGCGCTCCGGGCACCGCGCTCCGGGCACCGCGCTCCGGGCACCGCGGGCACCACCGGCCGCCGTGCGCTCCGGGCAGAACCAGCCGCCGTGCGCTCCGGGCAGCGCCGGGCGGGGCCGGGCTCCCGCAGGACCGTGCGCCCCGGGCTCCGCCTGCAGCCCCCGCCGGAGCCGCCCCCGCCGCCCGCGGGCCGGTACCTGTGAGCAGCTGCACCCGGTGCCCCAGCAGCTTCATCGCGGCGGCGGCGGCGGGGAGCGGAGGGCGGGCGGCGGGGCCGGGAGCCGAGAGCGCGAGCAGCCGCCGAGCCCGATCCCGAGCCTCTGCCGCCCGCCCCCCCGCCCGCCGCGCCCCCAAACGCGCTTCAAGCTCCGCCAATGGGGCGGCCGCCACCCCCGCCGCGCCCGCCGCCACCTGGTCGCGGTGAGGTCCGGGGGGCGGGGAGGTGGGGACGCCGCCGCGGAACAAAGAGGCCCCGCCGCCCGGTGCGCAGCTGGGGGAGGGGGTGAGGGGTTGGGGGTGGGGGTGAGGGGTTGGGGAGGTGGGGGGTTGGGGGTTGTGGCCCCCGGGCCCCGCGTCAGGCCGGGAGGAGCGGACGGGAGCGCGGGGCGCAGGGGAGGGCGCGGCCCTGGCGGCGGCGGCGGCGCGGGGCGCGCGGAGGCCCATCCACCCGGGACCCGGGACCCGCGCGAGGGCGGCGCCCACTCACCGAGGGCGACGGAGCAGACAGACGCCCGGGCGGGTCCGGACCTCGCCGCCGCCGCCGCCGCCGCCTCGGGGAGCAGGTGTCCGCGCCCCGGTCCCTCCCCGCGCGCCGCTGCCGCTGCTGCTGCTGCTGGGGGCGGAGGCCGGGGGACAGGGGCGGCGCGGGGGGCGTGCCGCGGGGGTGCGGTGGGCGTGGGCGCCCCGCCCGCGGGCGCGGGTTGGTCCCGGGAGGCGGTCCGGGCGCCCAGCGCTGCCTCCCGCCGCCCCGGGTGGGAGGGTCCCCGGCTGGATGGATGGGCCCCCAAGACCCCGCGGCGGGGGTCCCTAGCGGAGCCCCTCGGTGGATGCCCGGCCCCCCACTCCAGCGCTTCACCGCCCCCCCAACCCGCAGGCGCCGGGGGGGGGGGGGGTCCCGGCCTCGGACTCTACCGGGTGCGCAGGGAGGCCCCGCCCGCCTCTCGGATGGTCTTGCGGCCGCGCGTGGGGGTCCCCGGGGAGTGGGGAGGGGGCGACCTCCGCCTCAGTGTTTGTTTAGGTGACAGGGGGACCCCAGCTGGGAGGAGGCAGCACCCCTCCCCCCCTGTTCCGCTGGGAAAGGCATTGGGGGGGGAGGGGTGTCAGGGAGAACCGGGTGCTCTGCGGCCTTGGGTCCCTGTGACCCGTCCTCAGAGTGGAGGTTCCCTAGGGCACCCGCAGGCAGGGATGCCCGGGCCCTCGGCCTCCCCCTCCGTGTGGCAAGGTCATTGCTCCCCTCGGTTCTCTCGCAGCTTCTGGGAGACCCCTGTCTGGCTCAGGCTCCCTCTGCTCTGGCCCGGGGCGTGGCTCCCACCTGTCACCCCGAAGGGGGAAGTGTCCAAGTCCCTGGGTACAGCCCGCTGTGGGCAGAAGGGAAACTGTGAGCTGAAGGGCTCCGGGCGGGTTCTGTCCAGGCCCCCCGGCAATGACCTTGGGCAGGGCTCTTTCCCCTCTCTCCTCCTCCCCCCACCCCCAGAATCCAGCCTTTTGGTGTAGATTCAGTGGTTCTCAACCTTTCTAATGCCAAGACCCTTTAATACATACAGTTCCTCATGTGGTGGTGACCCCCAACCACACTTCATAACTGTCATTTTGCTCTTGTTATGAATTATGATGTAAATACCTGTGTTTTCCGGTGGTCTTAGGCGGCCCCTGTGAGAGTGTCATTCGACCCCTCAAAAGGGTCGCAACCCACAGGTTGAGAACCCCTGGTGTAGATTGAATTATTAGACCGGGTTGTCTGGCGGGGGGTGGGGGGGTCCCTATGGCCGTGGGTGGGAGGTCAGAGGATTCTGCAGAGCCTCCCCTGACCCCCTCCCTCCACGTGGGCTGGTTTGCGGTGAAGCCATTGAAGATGGTCTGAATGGTGGGATCACAGTGCCGGCTGAGGGAGCTGCTAGGTTTGGTGCCTCAGGTGGGGTGCACAGTCCTGCTTGAGGTGCAGGACATAAACTACAGGGGGCAGCACGCTGGGGTCCTCCTCACAGCGCTGGAGGCTCACCTTGGGCATAAGCCTTGCCTCTCCATTCCCCCTCTTTTTTAAAAAAATATATTTTATTGATTTTTGACTGAGAGGAAGGAAGAGGGATAGTTAGAAACATCAATGAGAGAGAGATATCGATCAGCCGCCTCCTGCACACCCCCTACTGAGGATGTGCCTGCAATCAAGGTACATGCCCTTGACCGGAATCCAACCTGGGACCCTTCAGTCCGAAGGCTGACGCTCTATCCACTGAGCCAAACCAGTTTCGGCTTATTATTTTTTAAAAATATATATTTTATTGATTTTTCACAGAGAGAAAGGGAGAGGGACAGAGAATCAGAAACATCGATGAGAGAGAGACATCCATCAGCTGCCTCCTGCACATCCCCTTACTGAGGATGTGCCCGCAACCAAGGTACATGCCCTTGACCGGCATCCAACCTGGGACCCTTCAGTCTGCAGGCCGACGCTCTATCCACTGAGCCAAACCGGTTTCGGCTGCACCAATAAATTCAATCATAAAAGGAGACACCCAGACCAGGTAGTACTCTGCCAAACCTGCAAGGGAGGCGGGCAGAGGTGTTCTCAGCTCCTGGCGGGAGGCGGGCTCTGCCCCGGGAAGGGCCTACCAGGTGCTGGTGGCCAAGGGTGGGAGCCGCACCCCCTCAGAGAGCCATGGACTGGGGAGACTGCTCTGAGACTTCACACATCGGGGCCTGGCCCGGAGAGAAACATGTGACCGCTGTTGGCCGAGGTTCATGCTGCCCACGAATCCGGCGTCAGCCGGCTGCACTGCTTTGTACTGGGTGGTGTGTGTGTGTGTGTGTGTTTTTAATTCTTTTTTTCTCCAGCAGGTGAGAGACAAACAAGGACCTTGAGAACAGAGTGGCAGGCTGCCCTTCCAGATGCAGAGGCTCCGGTCCCAGAGCCGGGAGGACAGGTGACTGGCTTTTTCCATCCATCGGGCTGATGAATCGGCTGAGTCACCCTCCCGCTCCAGTGCCCGCGTGACCATGACTGAGAGCAAATACAGGAGCACTCGCAGGTGGGGTCGGGGTGCAGCTGAGCCTGGAGCCGGGGAAGCACTGTCCCCCTCCCCGCCAGGAACACTCCCCACTCACTAACCGAGAGTCCCAGGGCCCCGGGGAGAGAAGAGTGGTCGGTCCTTCCTCATCTTTTATGAGGTGTCAAGCCCATGCTGTGGGGTGCACTGGGGAACTGGAGCTGACCGGGCATGACCTTGGCGTTAAGGTTTACGCCTGGATGAAGGAAACCAGCTTCGGGTCCCATAATGCAGTGCGGGGCAGGCTCTGCTGACACGTGTAATTGGGGTTTTGGTGCGGGTATAGTGGGGGGGTGTCAGCCAGGACTTCCTGGAGGGAGAGCTCGCAGAGAGGGGTGGAACATCTATAATAAAGTCAGTAGATGCCGAAACCGGTTTAGCTCAGTGGATAGAGCATGGGCCTGCGGACTGAAGGGTCCCAGGTTCGATTCCGGTCAAGGGCATGTACCTTGGTTGCGGGCATATCCCCAGTGGGGGGCGTGCAGGAGGCAGCTGATCGATGTCTCTCTCATCGATGTCTCTCTCATCGATGTTTCTAACTCTCTATTTCTCTCTATCTCTGTAAAAAATCAATTATATATATGTGTGTGTGTGTGTGTGTGTGTGTGTGTGTATATATATATATATATATATATATATATTTTTTTTTTTTTTTTTTAAAAGGACCACTGGAGGAGAGTACCATCCGTCTATACATCTGTCCGTCCATCCACCCATCCATCATGCATTGGGTTAGCCAGACCCTGTGCTGAGCTCAGGGAGGCTCAGGCTGGAGGTGGAGCAGATGGGGAGGGAGCTGGGATGAGGGAGGGAGCTGGAATGAGGGAGGAACTGGGATGAGGGAGGGAGCAGGGATGAGGGAGGAGCTGGGATGAGGGAGGGAGCTAGGATGAGGGAGGGAACAGGGCGGAGGGCCTGGCCGAAGCCTGGCTCTGGCATCTCACCAGCCACGTGTCATCTGCCCGCCCCCTGTTCTGTCCCCACCCCCTTCTCCTGCAGGGCCTCCAGCCCCTTCACCATCCCCTCCCGCATCTCCGGGGTCCGCAGACGCACCTCTAGTTCCTGAAGGCTCCTCCTTTACGCCTGGCCTGCCTGGCCTGTGTGGCTCATGGTTGAGCATCAACCCACGCCCCGAGAGGTCACCCGTTTGATTCCCGGTCAGGACACGTGCCCGGCCAGCCCATCAATGTCGATGCTTCTCTCTCTCTCTCCCCCTCCCCCTTCCTCTCTTTCCAAAAATCCACAGAAACCACATTTCATAAGATGAAAAAGCCCCTTCGCTTGTCCTGGGCACTTGACCGGACACAGGGAGCCCCAGTATATACCGAGTCCAGGCAACTGGCGGATCGGACCATATTTTTTTAAAAAATCCCAAGAGTCAGACACGCTCGATGCAGGAAAGTCCTAAGAGGCGGAGGGGAAAAGACAAATCTCTCACCATTCCGTTCCATAAAAATAACCCGTGTTAGCCTGCTAACATCTGGCGGGTTATGTCCTTCGGCCATATATGTACATGTGTGTGTGTGATTTCCCCAAAGGACGCGTACTGCACGTACTCGCCGCTGCGGCCCAAGGGCCCATGAAGCTCTAGGGTGGGGGTGGGGATGAGGGTGGGGGTGGGGGTGGGGGTGGCCCTCAGTTCTCAGACCCCACAGGAAAGGCTCCAGGCCTGGAGCAGGGGAGGCTGGCTGGCCTGCAGACGGCCCGGATTTCCCCAGGGTCTGCCCCGCAATCTCTGTCTGCGGGCAATGCTGTCGCTTTTCCCCCCACAGAGAGAGGGTGACCTCCGCACAGCACACCCCGCTGCGGGGAAAAGGGGGGAGGCAGTGGTGGCTATTTTTAGCCACTCCAGCCCCTGGAGCCTTTGCTTCCCAAGTCTGAGCGAGGCCGTCCTGTTCCAAGTCACATAGCACCGAGGAGGCGGCGGCGGGAAGCGGAGAGAGGCCTCCGGGCCACAGTCTGCAATGCCAGCTGGGCACAGCCGGCCGTGGGAGACCCTCCACCTGGCGCGTGGCCTGCCCGAGCCTCGGTTTGCTCATCTGTAAAATGGGGCTGACGCCGCCAGCCACCTCTCCAAGAGCTCGTGGGGTGGAAATGGCAGCCAAGACTTAGTCAGAAGCTGGCTGTGGACAGAGTCCGGCGCCCGGGTCTAGAACGGACCGATGGCGCCAGAACAGGACAGAGGAGACGGGACAGGAGAGTTCCGTGTTCATTCCTGGCTTCCTGTGACCTCCCCAAACAGGCTGATCAGATCTGGTTTAATATTCAGGAAACATATAGAACGTCTAAAACTCATCAACAACAACAAAGTCTGATTTTATTTACTTTTAATATATTTTTATTGATTTCAGAGAGGGAGAGGGAGAGAGAAACATCATTGATGAGAGAGAATCATGTATCGGCTGTCTCCTGCACGCCCCCCAGTGGAGATTCAGCCTGTGACCCAGGCATGTGCCCTTGACCGGAATCGATCGCAGGACCCTTCAGTCCACAGGCCAAGGCTCTATCCACTGAGCCAAACCAGCCAGGGCCAAAATCTGATTTGAAAATAGGTACAAGAATTGAATAGACGGTTTTCCAAAGGGGACATCATACGGCCAATGAGCACGAGGAGATGTTCAACCTCACTCACCACGGGGAAGATTCTAATAAAAATGGCAGAGAACCACTTCACCCCCATTAGCATGGCTGCTCTCAAAAAAACGAAGAGCCGAGACCGGTTTGGCTCAGTGGATAGAGCGTCGGCCTGTGGACTGAAAGGTCCCAGGTTCGATTCCGGTCGGGGGCATGTACCTTGCTTGCGGGCACATCTCCACTGTGGGGCGTGCAGGAGGCGGCTGATCGATGTCTCTCTCTCATTGATGTTTCTGACTTTCTATCTCTCTCCCTTCCTCTCTGTAAAAAATCAATAAAATATATTTTTTTAAAAAAACAAAAAACGAAGAAGCCCTCGCTGGTTTGGTTCAGCGGCTAGAGTATCAGACCGGGGACGGAAGGGTCCCCGAGTTCGATTCTCCGTCAAGGTCATGCACCTGGGTTGCTGGCTCGATTCCCAGGGAAACAAATTTCAGAAATGCATAACGCATTTGACCCACAGACACTTTCAATGTCTGCCAGGGACCAGGAGCCGGGAACACAGCCGGGAATGAAACAGAAGGACGCAGAGTCCCTTCCCGTGTACAGTCTGTCTACAGAAACACGCGTGTGCGTGAACATCAGGTCTTCTCTGGACAGGAAACACTGAGCGAGGGGCCTGCGAGAGGACGGCTGCCGAGGGAGTGACGGGATTGGCCCTTTGCCATTGGGTGGTTTATTTTTTCAACGAGTATTTCTTTTTTAAAAAAATATATTTTATTGATATTTTACAGAGAGGAGGGGAGAGGGATAGAGAAGCTAGAAACATCGATGAGAGAGAGACATCGATCAGCTCCCTCTTGCACGCTCCCCACCGGGGATGTGCCCGCAACCCAGGTACATGCCCTTGACCAGAATGGAACCTGGGACCTTTCAGTCCACAGGCCAACCCTCTATCAGCTGAGCCAAACCGGTTTTGGCTCAACAAGTATTTCTTATTTCTGCTCAAAAAATGAACGAAGGGACAGTTACCTAGTATGTCTATTCCCAATTCCTCATGATGAAACCACTCCACCCACAAAACAGAAAGAAGGAAGGGGGAAAAAGAGGGAGGAAGGAAGGGCAGGAGGAGGGGGGGTGAAGGGGAGAACGGAGGGAAGGAAAAGGGGAGGAAAAGAGAGATCAAGCTGATTCATGTTGACTTGGGGAGCCAGAGTTGGGGAGCACTTAGCCACGCCTCTCAGGGCAGCCGCTGTGGACACAGATCCTGCCCGGGCAGGTGACCAGGGACCCGCTGTCCACCAGCCCACTCGCCAACAGAAGGGGCAGTGAAGTGGGTGGTGGGTGACTGAGAGAAGCGCCAGGCCAGGGTTCTCTCTGACCCCGGGGTGGCGGCAGGCACCCCCACCGCGCTGCGTCTCCCCGGCTTATCACCACCTGGGCTCAGAGCCCGGTCTGCCCCGCCCCGGGAACCTCCCGGTTTATTTGAGAGGTTCTGCAGTCTGAGGGGGTGGGTGGTAGTGCCAGGAGGCCCATTTCTGCCGTGGTGGTCCCCAGGATGAACTTGGGGCGGTTCCTCCTTTGCCCGGCGTTTGCTGCCTCCGAGCTTGCCTTTCTGCCCCCCTGTGTGCGTCTGGGGCCGATGCTTCGTGGCTGTGGGGCTGAGGGGCCCTGTCATCTCAACCTCCTCGGGGACTGCACTCCCCGGATGATAAAAACCGTCTCAAACCGGCCAACCGGGCTGACAGGCGGTCCGGGAACGCAGCCCAGGAGCAAACAAAACAAGCTGTGTCCTCGCGTTTCACTCCCGGTTCGCACTGTTCTGGGGGAATAAAAGGACGGGACCTGAGTATCAGACACGGTCACATGCTTTGCTCGGAACACAAGGCACCTCTGGTTTTCCCGCTGGGACGCGACAAGAGCTGCCCCTCCCCCTCCGTGCTCCTAGAACAAGAAAAATCCCGTTTTCGTGGGCGCTGTCTCCACGAACAGCATCCTTCCTGGACCTAACAGTTGGACAGAATCCAAACTGCTCCCAAAGCATAGTGTTAGGTGACCTGTCCCCATACACTGATCTCCTCCCTGTACACTCCGGCACGTTTCTGCCCCAGGACCTTTGCACATGCTGTTCCCTCTGCCTGGAACACCCCTTCCCCCTCAGGTGTCCTCCCTCCATCAGGTCTCTGCTCCAACATCACCTTCTCGGGAGGCTTCCTGGACCACCCTCTTTATGATTACTTTATTTCTAACGTATGTTTTTATTGATTTCAGACAGGAAGTGAGAGAGAGAGAGAGATAGAAACATCAATGGTGAGAGAGAATCATTGATCGGCTGCCTCCTGCACAACCACCCCTGGGGACTGAGTGGCACGTGCCCTGACCAGGAATCCAGCCGTGAACTCTTGGTTCATAGGCTGATGCTCAACCACTGAGCCACACTGGCTGGGCCTGGACCACCCTCTTTAGAACTGCACCCCATCCCCAGACGCCCAGCCCCCATCCCAGATTTATTTTTTCTCTATGGCACTGTCACTTTCAAGTAGATCACTGCTGCCGAAACCGGTGCGGCTCAGTGGATAGAGCATCGGCCTGCAGACTGAAAGGTCACCCAGGTTCGATTCCGGTCAAGGGCATGTACCTTGGTTGCGGGCACATCCCCAGTAGGGGGTGTGCAGGAGGCAGCTGATAGATGTCCCTCTCTCATTGATGTTTCTAACTCTCTATCCCTCTCCCTTCCTCTCTGTAAAAAAATCAATAAAATATATTTAAAAAACCAAACCAAACCAAAACAAATAGATGACTGCTTTATTTTGTTTATTCCCACTTCCTTTCTGACCTACACCCCTCGGAGGGCAGGGATTTAAGGTCCACGTGCTGACCATTTAAACACAGCCCTAGTAATTACGGCACGTGAGCTTTGTGGAGGAGCTTTGCATTCTGGACCCGCAATCTTATACGTAGGCCAGCGGCTCCACCCAGCTATTCCGCTTCTAGGAGTGTGTCCCGGGGCGGTAATTGCAGATGCATAAAGATATAGTTAGAAATGTTACGAGCGCAAAACACTGGGAATGAGAGGAGCTGACATTTAAGGAGCACGTACCCTGTGCCAGGCCTGTTCTGAACATTTTATGCACATGAACTCTTCAAACCTCACAAGGACCCGACAACCCACCTATTGTTTGGATTTTACCACGGAGGGAATGGGTGGAGGGCCTGCCCAATACATACTCTGTTTCCCCGAAAGTAAGACATCCCCTGAAAATAAGACCTACTCCCAGTTTTGCCTCTCGCTGTCATATAAGGCATCCCCCCCCCGAAAATAAGACCTCCCCGATAATAAGGCCTCCCCCGAACATCAGGCCTCCCCGGAATAGAAGGCCCCCCAAAGTTACCGTCAAGTGTCTGACTCCTGATTTAAAGAGACCTCGCTCTGCCTGAACAGCTCCGGCTGCACTGCGGCCCATCAGGGAGCTGGTTTGTGATGACAACGACTACCGGACCGTAGACAGGTCATACATTTCCTTTTTTTTAGTTCAACAATAAACGTGTACCGTATTCTTCTTCATGGAAAAATAAGGCATCCCCTGAAAATAAGACCTAGCGCCTCTTTTGGAGCAAAAATTAATATAAGACACTGTCTTATTTTCGGGGAAACAGGGCAGGTAATACAGCCAGGATTGGCTCGGAGCCCATATTCTTAACCACCACCCTAGGAGTTAGCTAAGCTGTGTGCGTGTGCGCCAACCTTTATGTGTGCTTTTTAAACATATGTTTTTGCTTTTTTTTTAAAAAAAAAATCAATGTCAGAGAGAGGAAGGGAAAGAAGGAAACATCAATGATGAAAAAGAATCAGGGATCGGCTGCCTCCTGCAGGCCCCCACTGGGGATGGAGGCCACCACCCGGCAGGTGGCAGGTGCCCTGACCCGGGGAATCGAACTGTGACCTCCGGGTTCAGAGGTCGACGCTCAACCACTGAGCTGACTCTCCAGCCCGGCTCCCCCGCCCACCGCCCTGACGTAACCCTCAGCAGGGACCGGCCCTGAGGCCTGCCACTGAGCGGCAGAGCTGTTGGCTGCAAAAACAGGGCCCAGGCCTCTGCGGGTTCTATTTTTGTGAAAACCCGGTAAGTTGTCTCTGTCAGAGCGGCTCCACGCTGAGGCTGGGCTGTGGGGGAGTCGCTGCTTTATTTGAAGGGAGCAGCTGTTCAGCCCTTAGTGGGAGGAGAACCTGTCCAAAGGCACGGGGATGGGGGAGGTTGAGGTCTCCGCCCCACGGTGGGTGGGTTTTCTCCGCACATAATCTGGTAACAGCCCCTGCAGCAGGTCCTGACTTAATGAGGTGGAAGATAACATAAATGCCCTTCTCTCTCTCTCTCTCTCTCTCCCTCCCTCCCTCCCTCTCCCTCTCCCTCTCCCTCTCCCTCTCCATCTCCCTCTCTTGATTTAAAGAGATCTCTCTCTCTCTCTCTCTCTCTCTTTCTCTTTCTCTCTCGCTCTTGCTCTCTCTCTCTTTGTGTATGCGTCAGATTTTTGTAACTTCAAACTAGCTTCAAGGCCTCCAACCTGCAGCACCCTGAGTTAACTCCTTTCCCACCCTGTCAGGAGGTAAGCACTGCTCCAGGGCTTGAAATCAGCAGACTCGCTGTGAGCATGCACTGGGTGGTCTCTCCTCAATCTAGAGCAGCGGTTCTCAACCTTCCTAATGCCTCGACCCTTTAACGCAGTTCCTCATGTGGTGGTGACCCCCAACCATAAAATTATTTTTGTTGCTACTGCATCACCGTAATTTTGCAACTGTGATGAATCGTGTCTGTGTTTTCCAATGGTCTTAGGCGACCCCTGTGAAAGTGTTGTTCGACCCCCAAAGGGGTCGAGATCCACAGGTTGAGAACCGCTGGTCTTGACCATGGAATGCTCCCCACCATGTCTGTACTGTAACACCTCGGGGAACATTCTGGGCTACGCAGCTTGCAATTCAACCACCCACCTCCGTGGGACAGCTCGGTGCTCCGTGCTCAGGGGGTGCCATGGGTCTGGGGGGTGCTGTGGGTATGAGGGGCCTCGAATTTGCATGGCTAAGAAATTGACAGGTACTGCGATGCTGTCCATCTGGGGGCCACACTTTGAGAACCACTGCCATAGGATTTTACTTTGAGAACCACTGCCGTAGGATTTTGCTTCAACGTCATGCGGATTAGCTATTAACCGGTTAAAAATGCGGATTTTTGTCATCAAAGAAAACACCATAATTTCAAGAGAAACAGTGAAAGTGCTCTATTCAAAGTAATGTCCATCGCTACCTACACATTTCCCCCATCTTTCAGGGAATTTGTGGGTACCGTCCCAATAGAACTTCTCTTGTTTTGAGGAAAACCATTCAGAGACCCAATTTTCCACTTTTTTGCAGTGCTCAGAAAGTGCGTGGGTCATTGATTGGAACAAGTGGTCATCTGAAGGAGCAAGGTCTGGTGAATACAGCGGGTGGGTTAATATTTCCCAGGCAAGAACTTTCAATGTGTCTTTAACTGGTTTTGAAGTGTGTGATAGTGTGTCATCATGAAGCAAAATTACTTTGCTGTGTCTTCTGGTCCTATTCTGGTCGTTTTATGATTAAAACATGGTTCACATTGATTGTTTGTTGTCGGTAGCAATCAATATTAACGATTTCACCTGGTTTTAGAAGCTCATAATACACCACACCTTCCTGTCTCTTTCCAAAACCATTTGGCCTTGCAGTCGATGTTGATGGTTGACCTGGATCAACCCATGATTTTGTGTGTTTGGGATTCTCAGAATAAATCCACTTTTCATTGCCAGTCACAATTCTATGCAGAAAAGACTTTCTCTTGTGCTGTTGAAGCAACATTTTACTGATGACTTTTCGGTTTTCCATTTGACTTTCATTCAGCTGATGTGGCACCCATTTTCCTTCCTTTAAAATCTTTCCCATTGCTTGTAAACGATGGGAAATTGTTTGCTGAGCTACATTTAACCTTCCTGCAAGTTGTCTTTGAGTGTGACACGCATCTTCATCCAGTAATGTTTGTGATTGTTGGTCTTCAAACTTTTTCGGTTGACCTGGATGTTCTTTGTCTGTCACATAGAAATCATCGCTTTCAAAGCATTTAAGCCAGTGTTCATAAGCATCTTGAGACAGAGCGAGTTCACCATAAGCTTCCTGAAGTACATGATAACTTTCAGCAGCACTTTTCTTCCAAATAAAGTAATGAATTCAAACTTCCCGCAAATGCTCTATTTTTTTGGCACGAAATTCGACGTGTTTTTTTTTTTTTTTGGCGTAAAAATATCTATGATGTTAATACCTTCATCAATTTGACATGTGAAGTTTTGAAGCCTGCTGTTAATACAACAAAATAGCATATATGTGAACACATGTGTAACTCCATCTACTGAAAAAAATCCCCATCATGACCTGGTGCACCTAGAGGCTTCTCTCAGTGAAACCCACCCTGGGAGTGGCTGGCCCCCCGCCAACCTTGTCCGCGGGCTCTTCTCCTGCCCACCCCCCTTCCCAGCAGCCTCCTCGCTCTTGGTCTGCAGCCAGAGGTGGCGTGCGGGTGGAGGGGGGTAGGGGAGTCCCTGGAACAGCCAGCTTTGCAGATTACACCCATCTAATCGAGCCCAGAGGGCTGCACTGTGTTCTGCCAATCGGGACGCCCCGATTATCCGGCCATGTGAAATAACTTCTCGAAAATAGCAGCTGGCACTCTCAGAAGGCGCACGAACCGTCAGTGACCGGAGCAGGATCTGAACCAGAAGGAGTCCCATGTGATGGTTTCAGGCCCCCTGCTGGGGACGGAGCCCCGCCTCTCCCCCCTGCCCTGACTAGGAATCGAAGGGTGACCTCATGGTTCATGGATCAATGCTCAACCACTGAGCCACCCCGGCCGAGCTTTAAAAAAGAGCAATTTAAAAATTTAAAAATATGTACATTTATTAAAAAAAAAAAGGACCGCATTACTTAATATTTACCCAGAATCTTGGGTAAAGCAGCAAGTGTGTGGGCATGAAACGCTAAATTAGAAAATGACAGTGTCTTTTGAGAAGCTTTCGAAATGTTTCGCTCCTGAACCGAAGAGACAGCTAAGTGCCAAGTCCTCTCGTTCCCATTAAGATAAGGCCACTCTCCAGGAACAGCTGTGGTCTCTGTCCCTCCTGTGATCCTGGCAGTAATTAAGCAGAGGCCATATGCTGGCTTCCATGCTGGCTTCTGCCTCGTCTTTCTTGGGGCATTGAGATGCAATCTTTTTTTTTTTTAAATATATTTCATTGATTTTTTACAGAGAGGAAGGGAGAGAGATAGAAAGTCAGAAACATCGATGAGAGAGAGACATCAATCAGCCGCCTCCTGCACGCCCCACAGTGGAGATGTCCCCACAAGCAAGGTACATGCCCCCAACCGGAATCGAACATGGGACCTTTCAGTCCGCAAGCCGATGCTCTATCCACTGAGCCAAACCGGTCTCGGCGAGACGCAATCTTGCCACACTGAAATCCTTCCTCTCTGAAATCATTATATGTATGTATTTCAGAGAGGAAGGAAGGAGAGAGAGAGTCAACGGTGAGAGAGAATCATAGATCGGCTGCCTCCTGCACGCCCCACACTGGGGATCAAGCCCACAACCCGGGCTTGTGTTCTGATTGGGACTCGAACCGTGACCTCCTGGTTCATAGGTCGGCGCTCAACCACTGAGCCACGCCGCCTGGACTCACCACACTTTTCCTTCACTGAGTCACACCATTCTTTTTTCTCTCCCTGCTGCAGTGGAATCTGTACTCACTCCTCAGCTGTTCACTTGCTTTTCTGCCACCAAAAAGAAAAAAAAAATCCAAAACCCACGCGCTGTCCTCCGGCAAGAAGTTTACTTGCAAAAGGGAGGCATGCGAATCGCGTGGGAGCCACAGAAACTTCTTTCTTCAAGGGCGTCGGGAGCAGAAACATCACCCAGATCTAAAACTCGGGGTTTTGGGGGTTTGTTTTGATGGGCCGGAGGCGGGCAGGGTTCTCCGGCTGTGTGTGTTCTCTCTGCAGGTGCTATTTCCGGAGCGGCGCTGACACTTGCTAATAACGTTGGCGGAGAAAGTGTGCTCATCTGGAACTCCTTTAGACACCGAGAGGATCCGCTGGGCTGTGCCAGCTGGAAGGGGGAGGAAGGCAAGGGGCTGCTCTCAGGGAGAGAATACTGAGAGGTTTTTTTTTTTGTTGTTTTGTTTTAATGTATTTTATTGATTTTTTACAGAGAGGAAGGGAGAAGGATAGAGAGTCAGAAACATCGACGAGAGAGAGACATCGATCAGCCGCCTCCTGCACGCCCACTACTGGGGATGTGCCTGCAAGCAAGGTACATGCCCTTGACCGGAATTGAACCCGGGACCCTTCAGTCCACAGGCTGACGCTCTATCCACGGAGCCAAACCGGTCTCGGCTGCTGAGAGTTTTAAGGCAAGTCACAGGCCCTTCTCCATCCGATGGAAGCACTGGGGCGGGGAGGGGGGTTTCATTTCAGGGGAATGAGAACAGTCTTTCCCTCCTTGAGCTTAGCAGCAGCTTGCTCCTGGGGAGGCCCCCAGTCGGCCCCCGTTACCCACCTCTAGACAGGGAATCCTTTCCGATAAGCTCAACTGCATCTTTAAAAAATATTTTTTTTTGCCGAGACCGGTTTGGCTCAGTGGATAGAGCGTCGGCTTGCGGACTGAGAGGTACCGGGTTCGATTCCGGTCGGGGGCATGTACCTTGCTTGCGGGCACATGTGGGGCATGCAGGAGGTGGCTGTTCGATGTCTCTCTCTCATCGATGTTTCTGACTTTCTATCTCGCTCCCTTCCTTCTGTAAAAAATCAATAAAATATAAAAGAAATATATATTTATTTTGTGATTTCAGAAGGATAGATCTATGGGAATCATGGATTGGCTGCCTCCTGCATGCCCCTCAACTGGGGATCGAGCCCACAACCCAGGCGTGTGCCCTGATTGGGAATCGAACAGTGACCTCCTGGTTCATAGGTCGACGCTCAACCACTGAGCCAGGCCAGCAAGGATAAGCTTAGCTTCTGAAGTCAATGTAGGGAAGGCTTGCTCTGCTTTGCTTTTTTAATTTTTTAAAAAACATATTTTATTGATATTTTATAGAGGGAGGTTACTCAACTCAATGTTTCTCTCCCCCGCACCCCTTCCTTTTTCTAAGGTCAATCAACACGTTTAGAAAGTGCCTCGGTCGCCATGGAAGTCCCACTTTGTGGGACACAGCACTTGCCTGTTTATGAATCGCACGCAAACAGAAGAGCGGTTGCTAAAACATGGCTCTCTTCGGGCATTACTGTCCAATGCGATCAGACAGAACTCTGGAAGGGCTCTGCCTCATCAGCTGACACACTCGGGTGACAGAGAGAGCACTCACCCCGACTGCATCCAAGTGCAGAGCGGGTCGTTTATTTAGCACCGAAATCAAACGATAGAAACACGGGATCCGTCTTACAACAGGCGTGTTAGAAGCCGTCCTGACAGTCTGAGTTGGCACTGAGACATGTGCAGCCTGGATACCCAGCTTCCTCGTGTCCAGCGACAAAGGCAGTTTTCCCTGGTGATGGGGGTGCAGTGGGATGGAGACCACTGTCCTTCACACAGGCCGGTGGCCCCGGGATTGCTGCCTCCTGCTCAGCCGGAGGTTCCGCCTGAGGGGGAAGTGTTGTGTTTGTTTTGATCCACAGGAACCACTCAGGAAACCTTGGTGTCAAGATGTGCAAAATGGACTGAAGAAAACACATCACCCGGCCTCTTTTTCTTTATTATTATTATTTTATTGATTTTTCACAGAGAGGAAGGGAGAGGGATAGAGAGGTAGAAAGATCAATGAGAGACATCGATTAGCTGCCTCCTGCACACCCCACAATGGAGATGTGCCTGCAACCAAGGTACCTGCCCTTGACTGGAATGGAACCTGGGACCTTTCAGTCCCCAGGCTGACAAACCGGTTTCGGCATAACCACGGCCTCTTGCCCACTGCCATGTGGCCTGTTAATTACGCTTCTCCAACGGGGGCTCTTCCTGACCAGCCACCTCAAAGCCCCGATTTCACGGAATAAGGGCTGGTGAGCACCGGCTAATAACTACGCTGCAATTCCACCACCGACAGCTTTTCCGGGGCGGGACTGGAACCATGAGATGCTGTAAAGATCTCAGAGGCAAAAACAAGCTCAGTGTAACCACCTCCCCTCTAGGTCGGCTGTAGAATTGGCTGTAGAATTCCGTGAATTCCTGGCCACAGAGCAGAAAGCACCGTCTCCTCGTTCGTAAATCCCATGCCATTCCCCTGCCTTTCTCATTTCCTTCCTTATTCTTTTTTCAAAATATACTTTTATTGATTTCAGAGAGGGAGACAGCGGCGGTGGCGGGAGAGAAAGATCAGCGATGAGCAAGAATCACTGATCACCTGCCTCCGGCACGCCCCCTCCTAGGGACTGAGCCTGAAACCCCCGGCGTGTGCCCTGACCGGGAATCAAACTGCGATCTCCTGGTTCATTGGTCAATGCTCAACCACTGAGCTACACCGGCTGGGCATCCTTCCTTCTGCTTCCTGGCTGTGTTTGGAACGTGGGGTAACGCCCCACAGGCCAGGGGCAAGAGATAGTTACCTGCCCAGCATCCTGGAGGTGCTGCCCTTTGCACAGCCTGGGAGATAAAGCCATTCCACGCCAGGGACTCCGGTGCCAATTCTACTGCAACGTATGTATCCCGGTCTTTTCGGGTAAAGGACTTGATGGCCCCTCAGCCGTGGCTTCCTGGGGAAGGGGGGCCTGGGCTTGGGTCAGCAGGGAGGGACAGTCCTGGAAGACTGTCCAGGGCCGAGGACACCCTCCAGCACGTCCTCTCCCCGCCTGATGACACTGCTCCCGGGACAGCTGCAGGGAATAAGCCGCGTCAAGGCCACACGGGGACGCGTCTACGCGGGGCGATGCCGTGTCCGGCCGGCCTTCAGTTCTCCGTGTCGGCGAACTTCCTCTTCCTGTAGTTCTGAACCAGGCTGGAGGCCGTGATCTGCGAGGCCTGGCCCTTCTCCCAGCCCTGGAAGTCGTTCAGGCCCCGCTGCCCCGTCTGGAACAGGCCCCGCTCCATCTCGTCCAGCCGGGCGACCAGCGCCGAGGTGTCTTCGTTGTACGCGTTCTGGGAGGAGTCCATGATGCGGCGAAAGCGTCCAATGAAGGTCTGGGGGGGGGAGGAGGGAGCGAGAGAAGCCAGAGGCACTTTTTAATGATGCTTTTACTGGTTTTAGAGAGAAAGAGGAAAAGAGAGAGCGACATCAATGATGAGAGAGAGACTCATCAACTGGCTGCCTCCTGCACGCCCCACACACATGGGGATCCAGCCCACAACCCGGGCAGGTGCCCTGACTGGGGGTCAAACCAGGGCCTCCTGGGCCACGGGTCCATGCTCAACCACTGAGCCACGCTGGCCGGGCCAGATCCAGCTTTATCCCCAAACATGTACATAGCACGCACAAAAGGGGAGAATCTGGTCTCGGAACTCAGTCAGCAGGAGGCCTGAGTCAGTCATTTCGCACTGCCACACCTCGATTTCCTTGCCTGGGAAATGGGCTGTTGTGGAAATCGAACGAAGCTCTATCCACGAAGCCAAACTGGTTTCGGCTCCAATCAATGACTTGCCTGCAGGAGAGACTGGGAGATGTCCGCGTTCTCCGGGCTGTCGAAACGCAGGAGCTGGGAGCCGAAGCCGTAGAAGTGGGGCCCCATTTTGTGGAGGTCCACCACGTTGGCATCGGCGCTGAACACCGTCCGCCAGCCCTCGCGGTACATCCTGGGAAGCTCCACCGAGAGGATCCGCCGCTTGTGGTCAAACAGGCCCTTCGCCAGCCACAGGGGGAGCTCCAGCTTCGAGCCCTGAGTCAGACGTCGGACGGGAACGCAGAGTGGAAGAACAAGGACAAAGTCAATGAGTGTGCGTGGGGCAAAAAGGAAAACGCGCAGTGCTTGAGCAATATAGCCTGTTCTCTTTGGGACACGCTTGTGTGTGAAGTCATAGAGCCCCAGGTTCGAATCCCAGCTCACCCACCACCTTGGATCCCGGCCAAGCTACCAAACTTCTCCCGGCTTCAGTTTCCTTGTCTGCAACAAGGCCCAGTTACAAGGTTGTTGAAGAGTCAAAGAGCTGCCGAAACCGGTTTGGCTCAGTGGATAGAGCGTGGGCCTGCGGACTGAAGGGTCCCGGGTTCGATTCCGGTCAAGGGCATGTACGTGGTTGCGGGCACATCCCTCTTGGGGGGGGGGGCATGCAGGAGGCGGCTGATTGATGTCTCTCTCTCATCAATGTTTCTGACTTTCTATCCCTCCTCCTTCCTCTCTGTAAAAAAAAATCAAAAAAAATTATTAAAAAAAAAAAAAAAAAAAAAAAAAAAAAAAAGAATCAGCCGAGACCGGTTTGGCTCAGTGGATAGAGCGTCGGCCTGCGGACTGAAAGGTCCCGGGTTCGATTCCGGTCGGGGGCATGTGCCTTGCTTGCGTGCACATCTCCAGTGTGGGGTGTGCAGGAGGCGGCTGATTGATGTCTCTCTCTCTCTCATCAATGTTTCTGACTTTCTATCCCTCCTCCTTCCTCTCTGTAAAAAATCAATAAAATATATTAAAAAAAAAAAAAAGAATCAAAGAGCTAGTACATAGAAAAGTATACTCTCCCCACTCCATCCATGTTGGCACCAAAGCTCTCAGTCCATGGCTGCCGATACCATCATCCTGATGCAGGGAAGAATTAGCAATGGGTGGGTCCCAGATGCATTACATGCTCTTACAGAACCCAAAGCTGCTGTTTTATTTTAGTAAGAGTCAATCCTAAGGTACGTTGAAGGTAAGGGAGAGAGGGCATGGGGAAACACTATTGAATGTGTAGTTTCAAAATTGAAATCTGTGTTGGAGGCAGCGTGAGGACCTGGGATAAACTTCGTTTCCGTACCAGTGGCCCAAGCTAGGGGAGGACACCACTGCAGGGATGATTGACAGCTTGGCGAGTACGGGGGTCCCCGTCTGCCCTTAAAACCACAAATCCCAGAGGGCAGCGCGCCCAGAGATGCGAAAGCCCTAGAGTCGCAAGGCCCGCTGGGAATTGTAGTCTTTCCGCGCCGGGCCGAGCCAGGGGGGTGCTTACCGGAGGGACGGTGTTGTCCGTGTCGGCCCCTCCGCTCCGCTCCGGGAAGAAAACGCCGAGGCGCGGGATGGGGATTTCTGTGCGCACCGGGAGCTTCTCGTGGGACATCAAGATGTCGTCCAAGGAAAGAAAGTTCTCCTCGTGGCCCAGCGCACCCGACTCCACCCGGAAATAAGCCTCGGACATGGCGGCGGCCTGAGCTGCTTTTTTGCTCTCACTCGTGTGACTCTCAGGAGGAGAGACCTCAGGGAGTGGCCGGGAGGCCGAGGCAGGAGGAAGCCGAGGTGGGTCGGGATGGTAGGGGTTGAATGGGTCGCCACGGCCGCCGAGCCGGATCGAAAACTGTTTTCCCGCGCACTTTCCTCTCGCGTTCGGGGCGAGCCAGGCCGGAGCAATGGATCGGGCGGGCGGGCCAGGCCGGAGCAATGGATCGGCCGGCCTAGGCAGAAGCAATCGATAAGGTCTGGTGCCGAGCTGGGCAGGGGCGGAGCAGCTGGCGCTGGAACAGGGTCCGACCTCCGGAAGTTTTCTCGCGAGTGTAGCCCAGATGAAGCAGAAGCTTAATTAAAGCTGCAGAATGCAGGTGCACTAGGTCAGCGGTTCTCAACCTGTGGGTCGCGACCCCTTCGGGGGGTCGAATGGCCCTTCTTTCACGGGGGTCCCCTAAAACCATCGGAAAATGCAGACATTTATTAATTTATTTATTTTTTAAATATATATATTTTATTGATTTTTTTACAGAAAGAAAGGGAATAGGTTAGAGAGTTAGAAACATTGATGAGAGAGAAGGATCGATCAGCTGCCTCCTGCACATCCACTGGGGATGTGCCCGCCACCAAGGTACATGCCCTTGACCGGAATCGAACCTGGGACCCTTCAGTCGTCTGCAGGCCGACGCTCTATCCACTGAGCCAAACCGGCCGGGGCGGAAAATGCAGATATTTTACATCACGATGCATCGCAGTATCAACATTTCATGGTTGGGGGTCACCAGCCCATGAGGGACTGTATGCAAGGGTCGCGGCCTCAGGAAGGTGGAGAACCGCTGCACTAGATGGTGTTTATGGGGTCCTGTAAACGTGTAGATGAAATTAAGAACACTTTACGCGTTTGGGAGCTTGAAGAAGGGGGGGCATTGAGCCCTCCATCCCAGGCCTGACCCGATCAGGCCTACCGAGCGGTTTTGTGGCCGTGCATTTTCGCGGCTCTCGTTGCTGAAAGAAACTGGCAGTCTCCTGTGTGGCTCTCCATGTAAATCCTTAAAAGAAGAAATCCGATCGGTTCGGTGCCTCTTTTTGAGGCAGACCACAAGGTGGTCATAGTTTGCCAGCCGCCCTGTAGATTGGGCACCTGTGTCAGGTACCACCCCTGGTCTAGTGGGGGCGGGGAAGGGGTCAGGGGCCCAGACTTGGGGGCGCTACTCAGTCAGGGCCCCCAGGTGGTGGCAGCATGTGGAGAGATGCATTACGGAACTTTTTTCCTATGAAAGGGCGCCTTTCTGGGACCAGAACTGTGAGCAAAGGGGTGATGGGAGAGGAGATGTGGATTCCTGTTTTTCCTTTTTTTTTTTTTTTCTGTTTTGTGTCCTCTGACATCTGGGAGCATTGGGGCCCGCAGGAAGAACTGTCCCTGCCCGGATGAGCTACTTCGTAGAGTCACACACACCTCGCCTGCGAATACGCCTTTCATATTCGAACCTACCAATCCGAAGCCCACATCCCCAACCCCTTCCTTTATCTAAGTCTCACACCGGTTCCTTTGCTCTAAATCACCCCAAGGTCAAGTGCTGGACAATTAGAGACCACCTTTATCGCCCAGAATCTGTTATTTATTTATTTATTTACTTACTATATTTTATTGATATCTTAGAGGAAGGGAGAGGGATAGAGAGTTAGAAATATTGAAGAGAGAGAAACAACAATCATCCCCTACAGGGGATGTGCCCGAAACCAAGGTACATGCCCTTGACCGGAATCGAACCTGGGACCCTTCAGTCCGCAGGCCAGCGCTCTATCCACTGAGCCAAACCGGTTTCGGCTCCTTTATCATATTTTAAATGTTCACTTTGCTGCACGCTCCTAGGCAAAAGTAAACCATTCAATCAGAATTGATCAATTCTGTAATGAAATGAGCATTTGATACTGGATATAGTTTGGGATAGAAATCTATATTAATTAGCCTAATTGAAGGCAAGACAGGCCATTTAAGGACAGAAAGCTATTTTCTGTGTTGAAACGGTTAAGGTGGATGCTTAATGATCTATCAATGCCAGAGAAAGGCATGTTTTTGTCCTGAGACCAGACTATCGGCTCTAAACTCAAATACCACAGTTATTTTAATACTAAAGGAACAGGCTCCATGTTTCAGATAAAATCAAGAGTGCCTTGCCGAAACCGGTTTGGCTCAGTGGATAGAGAGTCAGCCTGGGGACTGAAGGGTCCCAGATTCGATTCTGGTCAAGGGCATGTATTCTGGTTGCAGGCACATCCCCAGTGGGGGGTGTGCAGGAGGCAGCTGATCGATGTCTCTCTCTCTCATCGATGTTTCTAACTCTCTATCCCTCTCCCTTCCTCTCTGTAAAAACTCAATAAAATATATTTTTAAAAAAGAGTGCCTTGTTCTCATTGAATGCCACTGTTCTCATTGAAGCTAGTAGTCACTGCTCCTATATTTTTACTCTATTTAATCGGTCCTCTTTTGAAGGAATAAGTGAAATCAGAAGAAGTGAAATTAGTGAAAGTTTGAGCTGATGACTTAATCAGGGGTAGGGAACCTTTTTAAAAAATATTTATATTTTATTGATTTTTTACAGAGAGGAAGGGAGAGGGATAGAGAGTTGGAAACATCATGAGAGAAAAACATCAATCAGCTGCCTCCTGCACACCTCCAATTGGGAATGTTCCCGCAATCAATATACATGCCCTTGACCGGAATCGAACCTGGGACCTTTCAGTCTGCAGGCCCACGCTCTATCCACTGAGCCAAACCAGTTAGGGCAATGGGGAACTTTTTGTCTGCCAACGGCCATTTGGATTATTTATAACATCATTTGCGGGCCATACGAAATTATCAGCTTTAAAAGTTAGCTGCTATATTTGGTCAGACATTTAATGAACTCACCCCTAATGCGTTGGCAGGGTGAGGCCAGAGGATTTCATGGGCCTTATACGGTCTGAGAGCCGGACGTTCCCCAGCCCTGAATAACTGCACTGAAATGTTGACGAAAGCAGCACATCGCCGATCAAGCCTGCATGTGTTTATGCCCCAAAGTACAAGCCAGAGGCACTTCTTTTCTCTCAGGAAGCACGTGTTCCTAGCACACAGCCAACCAGTCCACGTGCCAGAATTAGTCAACAATTTCAGCGAGCTTAAAACATTCAGAGTGTATTCAGTGTAGTTACAGTGCACGGAGGGTCAGTCTCCTGAAAGGCGTCTAACGGATCCCTGAAAAAAAAAAAAAGAGGAAATTTCCCACCAGCATCATGTCAAGGTTGCCAGATCACAGGACCGTGTAGCACAGGCACATTTCAGATAAGCAAAACCCCAAGCAGCTTTAAATGTGTGTGTGTGTTTTAAAAAATATTTTATTGATTTTTTTTTATAGAGAGGAAGGGAGAGGAA
>PVJN01012277.1:41520-51828 GCA_004026805.1 Lasiurus borealis
GGCAAGGACCTCAGGGGGGAAGCTTGAGGGAGAAAGTGAAAAAGGAAGGCATGGGACTCCATCCTTCCGGTTGCTTGCTCGGCCACAAGTTTTAGGATTTTCTTGGACCCTCTACCCTCACACCAGGCGTGTCAAACTCGCAGCCCGAGGGCCGCCTGCCTCGTTTATTTGGCCCGTGTGAGCCTTTGAGTTTGATGTCGCTGCCCTACGCTCTATAACCAGTCCCTCAGCCAATGTTGGCTCTACCTTGTGACCTCTTCAGAATTTGACCAGTTCTCCTCACTCTGGTCCAGGCCACCATGATCTCCTCCCTGTTGTTTTTTTTGTTTTGTTTTTGTTTTTGCAGTAGCTTTCCACTAGTCTTCTGCCTATGACCTCCATGTTGATCCTTCAACACCCAGGCTCACTCTTACTTTATTTTTAAAAATATATTTTTATTGATTTCAGAGAGGAAGAAGAGATAGAAACATCCATGAAGAGAGAGAATCATTGATCGGCTGCCTCCTGCATGCCCTTTAGGACAATTTGTGTTAATAGAAAGCAAGGGGTCCTGAGACAAGGGAGAACTTGGTTTCTTTTTTTAATATATTTTATTGATTTTTTAGAGAGGAAGGGAGAGGGATAGAGAGCCAGAAACATCAATGAGAGAGAAAAACATCGATCAGCTGTCTCCTGCACACCTCCTACTGGAGATGTGCCCGCAACCAAGGTACATGCCCTTGACCGGAATCGAATCCGGGACCTTTCAGTCCACTGAGCCATACCGGTTTTGGCAGAACTTGGTTTCTTTAGCCAAGCCCCTCTGGCCTCCAAAATGCCTTTCAAAATTACGTTTAGCCTCTGGACTCTTGGTTAATTTACACACAGCGCTTCTCCCGATTCCTGAACCTTTCTAGAGGCTGGATTAAGACCGCCGGCATTATTTGTCGAATGAAATTGCGCTTCTTTAGTGATAGTAGTGATACTGTCTTCCTTTCAGACGTTAAGCAAGTCACAGTGCAGGTGGTGTGCAGCTATTGTGAACAGTCACACTGAAACACGGAATTAAAGGGGTAAAACACAGCTTGTCAAGGAGCAGGTTAACTCGCGTATAGCCTTCCAGGTCCATGAGCGCAGGCCGTTAAACAAGGCCAGAGGGAAAGCTCATTGATCGGCTCTGCGCGTTTAAACGTGGTGACGTTTTGGTAGGACTGGGCTGAATTTGACCTTCATACCAACTGTGTACATGGAATGCTTCTGCAAAGGAGTGAGCAGGATTTAAAGGGGCTTCGTCCCCTCTCTCAAACATTACCATACTCCATCGCTGTGCTACTCCTGGAATTGCGGGCCTGAGTAGAGGTCGACTCTCACCACTTTATTTTTTTAATTTCCTCATTTCTAATAGATTCATGGTTCTATTTGTTGTTGTTTTTTTATTGAGGTAACGTTAGTTAATAACATTACGTAAATTCTAGGTGAACAACATTATAATTGGTATCTGTACAACCCTGGGGTCAAATATAAAATAAGAGGAGGAAATGTCCACCACTGTCATTGGCTTTGTGACCTCGGGTGAGTTACTTGCCGGAAGCTTTGCTTTGCATTTGTTGAAATGGAGGTAATAATAGTAGCTCACAGCGCCGAAATGGGTTTGGCTCAGTGGATAGAGCGTCGGCCTGCAGACTGGAAGGTCCCAGGTTCGGTTCCGGTCAAGGGCATGTGTCCTGGTTGTGGGCACATTCCCAGTACGGGGTGTGCAGGAGGCGGGTGATGGATGTCTCTCTCTCATTGATGTTTCTAACTATCTCTCTCCCTTCCTCTCTGTAAAACATCAATAAAATATATAAAATAAAATAAAAATAGTAGCTCACAGGGTTGTGGGGGGAGTGGATCAAATGAGTCCATGTACATAGAGCACTTACTCAGGGCCAGGCCTGTAGAGGGGCTTCGTACGTGTCCTTCTCATTGTTATTCATACGTGTCTGATCAGCATCTCGAACAAAGCCTGTCACATAGCTAACACTCAATGCACATTTGTTAAATAACTGTCTTCATCTTCATTCATGATCATCTAAGTGTGGCTACACTCCCCCCTTCCAATTCATGGTTCTAAATGTACTTGGGTAAATTATATTGTTCTTCAATGTTTTCCTGCAAAATTCTCCTGTGGGTTCAAACTATTAAAGTTTTTTATTGTTGTTGTTTTTGGAGTATATTTTTCCCATTTTAGTTTAGTTTAATGGAGAGTGGAGCCAAGACCGGTTTGGCTTAGTGGATAGAGCGTTGGCCTGTGGACTGAGGGGTCCCAGGTTCGATTCTCCCCAGTAGGGAGTGTGCAGGAGGCAACTGATTGATGTTTCTAGCTCTCTCTCCCTCTCCCTTTCTCTCTGTAAAAAATCAATTAAAAAAAAAAAAAGAGAGAGAGAGTGTGGAAGGGAGGGAGGAGGGGGAGACAGAGAAGAGAGGGAAACATTGATACGAGAGAGACATATCTATTGTTGCCTCCCGCATGTTCCCCGATACACCCCGATCTGGGATGGAGGTCGGGCCTGCAACCCTGATACGTGCCCTTGTCTGGAATCGAATCCAAGACTCTACAGTACCCAGGCAGATGCTCTAACCACTGAGCAACACTGGCCAGCAGTTGTGTGTGGGGGGGTTGTATTTGGAAATTAGAGTATTATGTTTGGAATCTTATGGAAGGTTAATGGAATGAAACCACCGAGTTCATTTTTACATACTGACTGTTCCTTTGGTGGAGCTATTTCTCGAGCTCGGATCCAAGACGCCTTCAATGAGATCAAAAGACAGGGATGGGCAGATGCGACCCTGTGTGTGGGTAGCGCCGAGTTTAGATCCCTCCCACGGCCTTCAGCAGCAGCTGCGGCGCGGTAAACCCACCGCAAGTAGTCAGAGACGTGTTGTGTTTGTGTGCACGTGACCCTCCCAAGTTGGCAAAACAGCAGCTATCCAATCTTTAATCCAGCCTTCCTTTTTCTGTGTTCCCAGCTGCATAAAAAATAATAATAATAACACCATCCTCCCGCCTACCCCTGTATGTTCATCTTTTCCTGGTCACTTATTCCATCATTTAATCCTGGATCCGAGGGTGAGCATCTCAGTCCAAGGGCGATGGAGTGGCGAGTGAACTCATTAGTTTGAGGAGATCGAGGGGAGAAGAGTCGTCAGTAAGACATCCCCATGCCTGTGAGATGCTCTGATGCTGCGTCCTGGGCCCAGTGGAGGGAATGGTCACAGGAGGCGGGGACACAGACAGACCATCCCCGGCCGGGGTGGCTCCGTTGGTTGGAGCGTCGTTCTGTACACCAGACGGTCACAGGTTTGATTCCCAGTCAGGGTGTGTGTGGGAGGCAACCGATCAATGTTTATCTCACATTGATGTTTCTCTCTCTTTTCACCCTCTTCTCTCTCTAAAAGCAATAAGATAAAATAAAAACATATCTTCAGGTGAGGACTAAAAAAAACACAAATAAGCAAATGTGCAGTTTAAATATATTTTTGTGGTAAAAGCAAAGGTGAGCCCTGGCTGGCTTGGCTCAATGGATAGAACATCGGCCTGCGGACTGAAGGGTCCCAGGGTGGATTCTGGCCGGAGGCACATGCCTGGGTTGTGGGCTCAGGCCCCGGGGGGTGGGGGGAGGACATGCAGGAGGCAGCCAATCGATGATTCTCTCTCATCATTGATGTTTCTCTCTCTCTCTCCTTCTCCCTTCCTCTCTGAAATCAATAAATATATTTAAAAAATAATAATAAAAGCAAAGGGGAGCCCGTATAGCCATCCCTCTGTGTCTCATAAGGACCCGATGGCGCCTTTCAGTGGGGCGCAGTCAGGACTTTCGTTGGGAGGAAATGAGTCCTGGGCCAGCGGCGGCAGCAGGCAGCTCTGTGACAAGGCCACCGGCATCTCCTAACTTAGAAGCTCAGGTGGGCGGGAGGGGTGTCCCTGCACCCCACGAACTGACAACGGCACCCCCATTTTCCCACGTTCTGCGGCTGGCTGTATCCGGCCCCGTGACTTCGCTCGGAGCCACCTGGCTCCGTCCCAGGGGAAGCTTTGATCTGCAATATCATTACACACAGCTTCACACTGCAAACCCGCGCTCAGTCCCAGCCGCGTGGGTGTCGTTATGTATCAACATGCTGAGCGGCAGGGGCGCGGGAGGCACGGAGCCCACGCTCCCGGCAGGAGCCCGGGAAGCGGAACGCCCTGCACACACGCTGATCCTCCGCCCGGGGAGCCGCTGGGGAAATTTCAGAAATAGATGCGCTTGCCTGTGTGCAGGGTTCACGATGATGATCAATATCCATCCCACCAGCGTCACTGAGTTCTTTTAATCATTTTTTATTCATTTTAATATCCTGATTGATTTCAGAGAGAGAGAGAGAAACATCAATGATGAGAGATGCCCCCCGCCCCTGTATACCCCCCACCGGGGATCCAGCCCAGGCATCTGCCCTTGACTGGAATCGAACCTGCCCGTGGTTTTCATTTGAGCTGTGGTTCCAGGGCGGCCTCTGGGGAGAAATGGACTCCGTGAGCACGGAGGTTTGGGGACGTGAGCAGCCGCCGGGGTCCACCTGGCATCGGCCGTGGGCGCCTTGTGTTCGTGTCGGGGTGAGAGCCCTCTGAAAGGGCTGGTGGGTTGAGCCTTTGTGATGTGTGGTGTTGCTCCAAAAATTTCGCGTCTCTATTGCTAATCTTAGAGCCAGCAGCTGGCACTGCCGTGTGCTCACAAGTCGGTGGTTTTCCATCCCCTGTGTTTACTCGGATTCCCTTAATATGGCCACTGACTCCGAGAAAACGTCTAACTTGGTCTTCTCACTTTTTAACCCCTAGACCAGTGGTTCTCAACCTTCCTGATGCTGCGACCCTTTAATACAGTTCCTCATGTTGTGGTGACCCCAACTGTAAAATTTTCGGTGCTCCTTCATCACTGTAATTTTGCTCCTGTTATGAATCATAATGTAAACATCTGACATGCAGGATGTCTTAGGTGACCCTGGTGAAAGGGGCATTCGACACCTAATGGGGTCGCGACCCCGAGGTTGAGAACCGCTGCCCTAGACTATGCGCATGCCATATCATTTCTGTCACTTCAACGTTGCTTTAAAATTTTTTCTAAAATATATTTTTATTGATTTCAGAGAGGAAGAGAGAGAGAAATGTCAGAGAATTATTGATCGGCTGCCTCCTGCAGGCCCCCTACTGGGGATGGAGCCCACAATCTGGGCACGTGTCCTGACCGGGAATCGAACCCTGACCTTCATAGGTCGACACTCAGCCACTGAGCCACGCCGGCCAGGCTCACCATTGCTTTTAAAATAATGAAAAGCTTCTCTTCCTCAGATACAAGGTATCACTGTTGATTTCACCTTCTCACTCTCTGCCTATATAAGGTAAACACTCTCACATAATTTGATAGACAGGTTTACCACATGTGTTCTATAGGATATGGCATCCAATGCCTTTTATCTTCATAAGCAGAAAGCTGCTTGTTATTGGTTTCTTTGTGGCCCGTTTATTTATTTTTTAGGGCCCCATGGATGCTCCTAGAATTCCTTGGAAGTGTTTTACAGGTGGTATCATAACTTTATTTTTCTATTGTAATTTTTTTATGGTCTTTTTTTTTTTTTCCTTTTCAAAATTACTCAGCTAGAGAGGCAGGGACTAATGGGCAAATGCTTGAAATGTTCCAAAGGAAAAAATTTTAAACATGTTTTGTAAAAAGATTATGCCTAATGAGGTCCCTGTAATCAAGATAACGCTGATGGTAGAAACATTGCCACCTACAGATGAAAGACATATTACACTTGTTTTTCTTGAACTCCGATAGCTTGCCACATCAAGAAGAAAGAAAAAATTCCTTTAATCTTCATCTCCAACCTCTAAAATGTGACGGAGTCCTGGCCGGTGTGGCTCAGTTGGTGAGCGTGGTCCCAGGCACCAAAAGGTTGTCAGTTCCATTCGGGCTCAGGGCACATGCCCAGGTTGCTGGCCGATCCCCTGGAGGGAGTGTGCAGGAGGCTGCTGACCAGTGTCACACACATCGAAATTTCTCTCTTTCTCCTTCTCCTCTCCCCTCTCTCTCAAATCAATTTTTTAAAAAATATATTTTATTGATTTTTTACAGAGAGGAAGGGAGAGGGATAGAAAGTCAGGAACATCAATGAGAAAGAGACATCAATCAGCCGCCTCCTGCACACCCCCTACTGGGAATGTGCCCGCAACCAAGGTACATGCCCTTGACCGGAATCGAACCTGGGATCTTGCAGTCGGCAGGCCCACACTCTAGCCACTGAGCCACACTGGTTTTTGACTCAATTCTTAAAAAACCACATTTTTAAGAAAAAGCATTGAAGTGTAATCCACAGCCTCTTGATATCCCTGGGCCTTTGTGAAATAGTCGCTTTTGAGGACGTTTTGTTTGTTTTGACAGAGACAGAGAGTTTCTATCAAATAAAATCTTACCCTTGAGCTCTGGGCAGACACAGGCCCTCGACTAACCAGTCTCCGGGGTTCCCGGCCCGCCCCTCCCCCTCCAGAAGGTGCTGCCAGGGAAACCGAAGAGGAGCTGGAACCCCAAGTTTCAGTGAAGCAGAGATCATGGTCTAAGGCTGTCGCCCAGGGTGGTGACCCCACCGACAGACACTTTCCCGAGGGGCCAGCCAGGCTGTGCTGCCTCTGCTTTGAGAGTTCGTTAAAAGACAGTTCAGCCGAGACCGGTTTGGCTCAGTGGATAGAGCGTCGGCCTGCGGACTGAAAGGTCCCAGGTTTGATTCCGGTCGGGGGCATATACCTTGGTTGCGGGCACATCTCCAGTGTGGGGTGTGCAAGAGGCAGCTGATCGATGTCTCTCTCTCATCTATGTTTCTAAGTCTCTATCCCTCTCCCTTCCTCTCTGTAAAAAAAAAAAAAAAAAGACAGTCCAGGTGCCAAGTCGCCTTGGAAAACGAGACCAACGAGGAAGCCACCTGGCACCACTGAAGGAGAGAGAGAACGCCAACCCTGTAATTTAAGTTTGAACATTTTCAATACGTTAACGAGGGAAGACAGGGTTTTTTCTCTAAACCCAGTTCTTTCTAAAAACAGTGATCAGAAACCAGGGCACACACGTTTGCCTCTGAGCATTTTTTTTTTTTTATTCTTGCTGTTTGCAAATTCTCTGCCAAGGAATCATAGCGTAGAAACCCTTTTTTACGTTATCATTTATTTTCTTGAGTGCCCCCAGCTGGCTGCCCTTTAGAGAAACCGGAATGCAGATGGTCGCAGCAAGATCGCCACCTACCGGCAGAAATGGTCGTCGCACACGAACTCCAGGGTGGCATTTGGCCTGGCCGCTGGGATGAAATCCAAGTTTTCACTGGCTGGACTTTAAAAAAAAATTTTTCTATTTTCTTAATTTCAGAGAGGAAGGGGGAGAGAGAGAGAGAGAGAGAGAGAGAGAGAGAGAGAAACATCAATGATGAGTGAGAATCATTGATCGACTGCCTCCTGCATGCCCCACACTGGGGATCGAGTCTGAAACCCGGGCATGTGCCCTTGACTGGAATCAAATCCGGGACCCTTCAGTCTGCAGGCCGATGCTCTATCCACTGAGCCACACCAGCTAGGGCTGGGTGGACTTTCCCTGACAAGGGATGTGTGATGATGATATAGCATGTGACAAGATTTTCTCGTTTTTGAAGGCGAAATAATACTCCACTGGGTGTCGACACCACTTTTTTTTTTTTTAACCCATTGATCTTGGGGTGGACACTGAATTGCTTCTCCCTCTTGGCTCCTGTGCTTAATGCTGCATCGGAGACCTAACCTGGGCCGGCAGGTCTCTCTAGGTCTAACGTTGGAAGAGAAAATCCAAACCTCCCAGCGCCCTCCTGCCTTAGCCATCTTCAGAGCGCGTGCCTGCCTGGGGCTCTTCTGTCCTCCTCAGGAGGCAGCCCGGGTTTCTGTCTCGGCACTGCTCTCCATCCTGGCGCCTGTGCTGAGACCAAAGCCACTCCGCGCAGTGGCCTGAGCGCAGCTCCCACCGGGCCCCACGATTGGGACAGAGGCTTCGGGAAGCTTGTTTTGAAGCTGCTGAAGACAACTGGGCTGAGCCTCGCCGGTGAGGCCCAGGGGTTCCGGGTCAACCTATGAACCAGGAGGTCATGGTTCTGTTCTCCATCTGAGCACATGCCCGGGTTGTGGGCTCCATCACCCGTGTGCCATGCAGGAGGCAGCTGATCATGATTCTCTCTCATCATTGATGTTTCTCTCACTCTGTCCCTCTCCCTTCCTCTCTGAAATCAAATACACACACACACACACACACACACACACACACACACCATATTTTCCCGCATATAAGACAATTGGGCATATAAGACGACCCCCAACTTTTCCAGTTAAAATAGAGAGTTTGGGATATATCTGCCCTATAAGACTACACCAGGCTTATAAGACGACCCCCGACTTTTGAGAAGATTATCCTGGGTTAAAAAGTCGTCTTATAGCTGAGACCGGTTTGGCTCAGTGGATAGAGCGGACTGAAAGGTCCCGGTTTTGATTCCAGTTGGGGGCATGTACCTTGCTTGCGGGCACATCTCCAGTCTGGGGCGTGCAGGAGGCAGCTGATCGATGTCTCTCATCGGTGTTTCTGACTTTCTATCCCTCTCCCTTCCTCTCTGTGAAAAATCAATAAAAAATATATATATTTTTTAAAAAGTCGTCTTATACGCCAGAAAATACGGGTATATATATTTAAAAATTTTTTTTACTTTATATAAAAAAAAAGGTTTGAGCCCCCAGGAAGCCAGGCTGGGAGTAGGAGGCCGCTGACCGGGACTGGAAAAGCCACGCCCGCCCTGGCCGCCCAGTCTGACACCCGGGGCCGGAGGACTTAGACAGACCAGGGCCGCGGCCGGACAGGGCTTTGTGACCTGACAAGCGGGGTGTCCTTCTTGGTCAGCCCGGGGACAGCCAGGCTTCCAGAACAGTCCTGCCAAGTTCAGGGAACAGGCGGCTTTTCATCCCGCTCCTCCTCCGTCCCCAGGTCCAGACGTCTGCCCGCTGGCGCCATGGTAACCGTGAGGCCACAATGGAACATTCTTCCCGAGGTGGCAGAAGGGATCCCTGTGCCGGGTTCTGGCGGTGGCCGGTCGGTCGGAGTGAGCTCATTCCTCCTTCGGCGGGAGCAGTTCCCAGAGGGACCCTGAGAACAATCAGACGACGAGAGACGGACGACGAGAGACACCGGCGTTGGGCGTGGGACATGGTGACTGAGAACGGCGCCCATGGCTTCCTCCGGCTCTTGTGCATCGTGTGAGGCAAGGGGAGGCGCCGAGGTAAGGCGGGCGCTAGGCCAGGACGCGTGGGCTGTGGGTTAAATCTATTTTTTAAAATATATATTTTATTGATTTTTTACAGAGAGGAAGGGAGAGGGATAGAGAGTCAGAAACATCGATGAGAGAGAGACATCCATCAGCTGCCTCCTGCACACCCCTTACTGGGGATGTGCCTGCAACCAGGATACATGCCCTTGACCGGAATCCAGCCTGGGACCCTTCAGTCTGCAGGCTGATGCTCTATCCACTGAGCCAAACCAATTTTGGTTAAATCTATTTTTATTGATGTCAGAGAGGAAGGGAGAGGGAGAGAGAGAGATAGAAACATTGATGAGAGTCATTGATTGGCTGCCTCCTGCACGCCTCACACTGGGGATTGAGCCCAAAACACAGGCAGGTACCTGGCCCTGGGATTCGAACCATGACCTCCTGGTTAACAGGTCAACGCTCAACCTCTGAGCCACACCAGCTGGGCCACATGGGCTGGGGTGCAGACACACCTGAGCTTGGGTTCTGGCCTCCCCGCTTGGCAGCCACATGCCCTTGGGCGGGCTTCTCAAGGTCTTCCAGGGTCACTTTCTTTCTTTCTTTCTTTCTTTTTTTCTCTCTTCCTTTCTTTCTTTCTTAAATATATTTCTTTATTGATTTCAGAGAAGAAGGGAGAAGGAGAGATAGAAACATCATTGATGAAAGAGAATCATTGATCGGCTGCCTCCTGCACACACACACACACACACACACACCCACTGGAGATCGAGCCTATAAGCCAGGCATGTACCTGTGGCCAGAATCGAATCCGGGACCCTTCAGTCCGCAGGCTGACACCCTATCCACTGAGCCAAGCCGGCTAGGGCTTAGGGTCAGTTTCTGAATCTGTAAAATGGGGCTAATCAGTGCCTACGTCACAGGGTTACCGTGCGAATGAATGGAGCAAAATGCCGGGTCTGTGGTTATTGTGTGTAGAAGCACGAACTGCCCTGGCTA
>PVJN01012278.1:0-51737 GCA_004026805.1 Lasiurus borealis
CCCCTTTCCAGCTGAGAGCATACAACACAGCGTCCACGTGAGTCAGCTTCTTAAAGGAGAAGGCTCAGGTTTTTTCTAATGGCCGCAGCTGTGAGACCTCGGGTGTTATCAGCGTCACCAGGTGCTGGCGGAGGCCTGGCTTCCTTGAGGCCCAGCGATGACGAATGAAAACAGGCTGTTTTCTAGGCAAAGGAGGCACCTAGGAAGTTACCGTGCACCATATGTAAATTTCTCTGAGGTTGTTTACTCTTGCCACTCCTGGTGGAGGGCCATCTTTTAAATATACAAACCCCAAACTCTTTGAGGAACTCCAGAAGAGTATCTATGGACAAAATTATCTTTCAGGTGTACCCAGGTTTATTTACAACTCCTTGAGTTTTTTGCTTGGTGGTGAACGTGATTATCAAAAAGATGAGAATATTGAGTCTCTGTATGGATTTTCTTTTAAGAGTCTGACATTTGTTTATTAAAAAGGGTAGCTGTTTCCCTGACCCGAATCAATGCTTAGATGGAATGTTTCCCTTCTCCATTCCATTAGAATTTCTCAGGTAATTTCCTTAGTGCTCTTTGGCTGACTTTCAGGATAAAGCATAAATAGTTGATGATGTATATTTCTCAGGTTAAAAAAAGACTTAACATTTGAGCCCAGCTGGCGTGACTCAGTGGTTGAACGTGGACCTATGAATCAGGAGGTCACTGTTCAATTCCCTATCAGTTGCAGTACTTGATCTCCAGGTGGGAACAAGCCATACAGCAGGCAGGCAATCAATGATTTCTCCATCATCATTAATGTTTTTTTTTAAATATATTTTTATTGATTTTTTTAGAAACGTAGATCAGAGCAAAACACTGATCAGCTAGCTCCTGCTTGCCCCTCAATGGGGATCAGCCCACAACCAAGGTACTGCCCTTGACCAGAATAGACCTCCAGACTCTTCAGTGTAGGCCGTGGGATAGAGGTTTTGAAGCAAACCCCAGCATTTGCTTCTCATCAACGCCAAATTCACCAATATTTTCACCTGAACATCAAAGGCAAAAGGACTAATTATTTTTTGCTAAGTGAACTTTCCAAAAAAAAAGAAACTTTTAAAAGTTTGTCAGTCGGCCATGGATGTGATCCTTTTTTGGACAAATAAGACTACTGATGTCATTATCCTTTTTTATTTAGCTTTAATTATAAAAGGAACACTTATTCATTGTAGGAAGGTCACTCAGCCTCATTCTAAACAGAGACATTTGTCCTTTGCTTACACTATTATCCGCATTTTATAGATGAGTAAACTGAGGCAAAGCGATTAAATTGTCCAAGGTCACCCAGTAGAGTTATTGAACACAAAATCTGTACACTTGAAAATCATATTTTAGATTAAGCTAAATGATGACAATTTAATCATGCGCAGAGTTAAATCCAAATATGAGGTAAGGAGGGCAGATAGGAATGGAACTGGAGAGGCAGGTTTAACTTTGCCAAGAATGTCTGCACAAGTAGACAAAGAAGATAGTGTTTTCAAAGATAAGCCAGAGACTATCCTAGATGATTGGGAGGGTGATGATTTCCCATTGCTAGGTCTAGGGTGGCTGGAATGATTGATTTTGGCTGCAAGATGATGGAGATGAGCTGATGGTGGACATACCCAGCAGAAACCCTATATAATAAAGAGTTAATCTGCTAATTAGACTGAACAGCAGAAAGACCTGGATAACCTTCTCGACGAAGCTAGGGTTGTGAGGGCCCAGCCTCTTGCATGATTTTACGCATTAGGCCTCTTGTAAAGAATATCACAGACATGAAAAAGAAATGAATAAGGGTGAGAGATTAGAAAAATACCTTGGCCGAAACCGGTTTGGATAGAGTGTCAGCCTGCGGACTGAAAGGTCCCAGGTTTGATTCCAGTCAAGGGCATGTATCCTGGTTGTGGGCACTTCCCAGTAGGGGGCGTGTAGGAGGCAGCTGATCAATGTTTTTCTCTCATCGATGTTTCTAACTCCCTTCCTCTCTGTAAAAAATGAATAAAATATATTAAAAAAAATATCTTGTTGGGCTTTTGGGTATAGTTGTGTTATACCTATTAACTTAATTAGGAATAAATTAGTCCTTTATAATACTGACACTTCCCCACCAAGAATGTGGTTTATTTTCCCATTTGTTCAAGTGTTCTTTTATGTCAGTAAACTTTCATGGTACAGCTCCTTCTTTTAGGTGGTTCATATATCTTTATAGAACCATATTTAGATAATGTAGATTTTCTGGGAATATTATGGGCTAAATTATGTCTCTCCCTCCCCCCCAAATTCATACGTTGAAATCATAACCCCCAGTACCTCAGAATGTGACTGTATTTTAGGACAGTTCCTTTAAAGAGGTGGTTAAATTCAAGTGAGGTCATTAGAGTGGGCCCTAAAACAACCGGACTGGTGTCCTTATAAACAGAAGAGATTAGGACACACAAAGGAACCCTAGGCACGTGTGTGCACCTAGAATAGACTGAGTGAGGACACCCTGCAAGCCAAGAAGCGAGGCCTCATAGAAACCAAATCTGCTGGCATCTTGATCTTGGACTTCTGGTTCCTAGAACTGAAAAATAAATGTGTTGGTTAAGCCACTCAACCTGTGATATCAATTTGTTCTGTCAGCCCCTGGGAACTAATACAGGGATTATTGTACTAGTAAATCAGAACTTCTTCTACTATCCTATATAATAAAGAGGCAATATGCAAATTGACCCCCACGCCCTCGCATCCTAAGATGGCCACCCCCATGGCATCACAAGATGGCTGCCCCCACATCATCACAAGATGGCTGCTCCCACTTGTCACAAGATGGCCTGCAGGGGAGGGCAATTGTGGGAGATCAGGCTGGCAGGGGAGGGCAGTTGGGGGCGATTGGGCCAGCAGGGGAGCAGTTAGGTCTCAATCATGCCATCAGGGGAGCAGTTAGGGGGTGACCAGGCTGGCAGGCAGAAGCAGTTGGGGCAATCAGGCAGGCAGGCAGGTGAGGAGCCAGCAGTCCCAGATTTTGAGAAGGATTTCCAACTGTCTCTTTTAGATTGGAGAGGATACAGGATGGGCTGAGGGATACCCCTCTAGTGCACGAATTTCATGCACCATGCCTCTAGTTTTACCTAATAGACAAATATGTAAATTGACAATCCCTCCACCACACCCACAGCCAATCAGAGTGAGTATGCAAATTAACCCAACAAAGATGGCAGTTAATTTGCATATGTACTTGGGTCCCTGGAACATCCTCGGCACCCAGGTCACTCCAAGCCAGCCATTTGAGAGGCTGGGGTCCCCTGCTAGGCTTGGGCAGGGGCCAAGCTTGCAAAAAATCAGTGGAAACATCCTCAGGTGAGGGGAAAAAAAGAAAAAAAGAAATGTCATATCCTATGAAAGACACATCTTGAAAATGCCTAAAGAAAGTTGTCATTTTTTCATGGTGAATGGACTGGAGTCTCTGTTGATAAAAATAAATTGGTGGCTTGTCGGAAACCAAAACATTGTTCTCACTAAATGGATGAAAACAGGAGGCTAGAAGGCTGGTCAACCTTGAAGCTCTGAAAGGTCAAAACCAGCCACTTCTTATCTAAATAAGACAATGAACTTCCCCATCAAATAATCATGTCAATCCTGACTGATAAGATAATCTACGTGTTACTGGAATTGCCTGCTTCAGGGCAAAGGGAGTATCCCAAATCTAAATAAAGGGGATGGCAAGGCCATCGGAAAGTGGCAGTCCTTTCCACTAGAGGAAGGCTCCCACCTGGCCCCCCAATATCACCAAATTAGTGTTTTCTAGTCTCCCATTTCGTTTGCGTTCGGCCTCCTTCAGAACCTGAACCCTGACCTGGGAACCCTGAACCACGCGGGACGTGGAAAGAGGTTCCCACAGTGGCTGGCAGTGGCTGGTGGGATGATGGGGCTGGCACCTTCCCCTGATCAGCCTGGTAGCCTCCTGCAAAGAGAGGCCATCCCCTGAGGGCTCCCAGTATGTGAGAGGGGGCAGGCTGTGCAGCGGGACCCCTTTCTAATGTATGAATTTCATGCACCAGGCCCCTAGTCCTATCTAATTAAAGAGTAATATGCAAATTGGCCATCACACCAAAACACAAGATGGCTGCCCCCATGTGGTCAAAGATGGCTGCCTCTATGTGGACACAAGATGGCCAGGGGGAGGGCCATTGGGGAGACAAAGACTCCAGGGCAGGGCAGTTTGGGGGGCAGGCCTGCTGGGGAGAGCAGTTGGAGGGACCAGGCCTGCAGTAGAGGAAAGTTGCAGGGGACCCAGGCCTGCAGGGGAGGGCAGTTGGGAGTGACCAGGTCAGCAGGGGAGGGTAGTTGTGGGTGATCACGCTAGCAGGGAGGGCAGTTAGAGGTGACCAGGTCAGCAGGGGAGGGCAGTTGTGGGGGGTACCAGGTCTGCATTGGAGGGAAGTTGTGGGGGGCCCAGGCCTGCAGTAGGAGGACAGTTGGGAGGGATCTAGGCCTGCAGGGGAGAGCAGTTGTGGGCAACCAGGCCAGCAGGGAGGGCAGTTAGGGGTGACAGGGCCAGTAGAGAAGGGAAGTTGGGGGGAACCAGGCCTGTAGGGGAGGAAAGTTGGGAACCAGCAGTCCTGGGTTGTGAGAGGGATGTCCAACAGGTGGATGGACATCCCTCAAGGGGTCCCAGATTGGACAGGGTGCAGGCTGGGCTGAGGGACCCCTTCCCTCCTTGCCCCCATGCATGAATTTTGTGCACCAGGCCTCTAGTCTATTATAGTTGATTACTTGTTATTTTGTAAATATGGTAATAATTATGTAATTTATTTATTTGGCTATGAAATTCTGTCTGAAAACGATCATAAGTTTGCCTACTTCTTCCTAGTTATTTGCCTTTTATTTCTGTTTACGTATCCTTGTATGTATATCTTTGAGTACATGTGTGACTCATTTCTGTTAAAAAATTCCCGGACTTGATTATATTTGGTAGAGTTTCTCTCTCTTTATAAATAATGGGTGTTCCACATTAAATCAGCTTTGAATTTGGGGGATTAAAAACTCCTTCATCACTTGACATGTACTAACTCTGACATCCTTTGAGTGTATAAGGTTAGAAAACATAATAAACCAGCACACAGTTCTGCAAGATGCAAAAGTTCTGGAAATTGACTTGCAGAGCAATAAATATATTTACTATTGAGCTGTACCCTCAAAAATGGTTAAGATGGTAAATGTTCTGTATATTTTACCACAATTAAGAATAAACTAGATTTTCTAACAACAACAAATAAAAAGAGGTAGGAGAGTGAAAGTGAGAGAGAAGGTGTGATGATGGAAGCAGAGACGGGAGTGATGCAAGGCCAGCAGCCAGTAATGCAGGCAGCTCTGGGTCTGGGAGCTGGAAAAGTCAAGGACACAGAATCTCCCCTAGAGCCTCTGAAAGGAACGGGACCCTGCCCACACCTTGACTTTAGCCTCATCCCACCCATTTTGGACTTGTGACCTCCAGATTTGTAATATGACAATTTTTAATTTTATTTTTTGTTTTAAACTATGGTAATTAACAGTTACAGTATCAACAGAAAATTATACATCACCTGATCTTCCTGAAGTCATATTGTATATTGGGTTTTCTTATTAATTACTTGGTGCTGTTTATAATTAGTTTTCATTTTGTTACCAGGCATAACTGCGTTCTTTCTGATGATATTATTTCTACATGTCTGACTCAGCAAATATTAAAGTGGCCAGGAAACAGAACCTCAGCCCACAAACCCCGAACCGTTCCCTGCATCAAGGACACCAACCAAGATTTTTGTCATATCCTACCCTAAACTTATTTTAAAGCCAATAGCAAAAGCTTTATTTTTTATATTTAAAGTAATATTTTCCACAAACTTCCCCAATAATAAAAACTTTTGTATCTCAAAATCTTGAGTCCTGAGGTGAGGATAGATAAATGTCGCAAATCCGGTGGGGCGAGTTGGAGAGCAGAATAAATAGTGGTAAGGGCAATGGGCTTTAGGGTTGTTTACTCTGTGGTCAGATTTCAGCACTGCTACTTCTTAGCCATCTGATCATGATTGAGAGCTTCAATTTAATTACTAAAAATAGTGGTAATCTTAGGGTTATTGTGGGATTAAATAATATAATGATTCCCTAGCTGGTTTGGCTCAGTGGATAGAGCGTCAACCTGTGGGCTGAAGGGTCCTAGGTTCGTTTCTGGTCAAGGACACATGCCTGGGTTGTGGGCTCAATCCCCACTAGGGGGCATGCAGGAGGCAGCTGATCAATGATTCTCTTTCATCATTGATATTTCTATCTCTCCCTGTCCCATCCTCTATGAAATCAATAAGAATATATTTAAAAAATAAAATAAAATAACTGATGTCAAGTGCTTAAGCCCGTGCCCCGGGCACTTATCAAGTGCTCAATAAAAGTTACTGTTGTATTCGTTCTTGTTATTATTTCCATGGCTCTTGATTATGAAGCTGAGTCAAAAGCGAGCAGGTCTGCTGTTTCTCCTAACTGTCCACATTGCAGAATGTTAAGGTCACCTTACAGGCTGTCAGACAAATGACGGATAGCTCTTTTGTGTGATTCAACCATGAATAGGGAGAGAACTTGAAATACTGCCAATACTCCGACATGATTTATATCATGGAGGTGAAACATGAGCAGTCAACTTCTTTCAAAGCCTGTCTGCACACAAAAAGTCAATAGTAATGGTCTCTGGGCACCAAGCTAGATTCTTATCAATGAGATAATATACTCCCACCATTACTAAGGATAAACTTTTAGGAGGACACACTTTGAACATAAAATAAGCATTTCAAACACTACCAAGCAGATCTCTATGAACTGATATATCATGATATCCAAAATATATTCTTAAGTGGAAAATGCAAGTTGTAGGATTCTATGCACAATCTGATCTAGATTTTGTAAAACAGTAAGATCATTATATGTATTGGCAAAAATCTGAAACACTCATTTTTTACACTGTCCTAGTTTTCATAAACATTATTTTACAATGCATCCATATAACTTTAGCATTAAGGAAACTGATAAAGATAGATTTTAGTGCCACAAGTATTTTAAAGGTTAGTTTATTCTCACCTTTTATTGGGGACTGATACAAAAAAAAATGTTCATGTGAAGAATTTGCATCTTCTGCAAAACTACTAGTGTCAGTCAACATGGATATATTGTGAGGAGCAGAAATGCAGTAGCCCACACCACCAAGGAACAAGATGAGAGGTTTGATCTGGCCTTAGGAAACTTAGATGCAGCCAAGATTGGCCAATTCTGTCTCTGCTTCTGTTTTTCTTTGCAAGTTGACTTCTTGCACTTCCTTGACCAGGCACCGTGGCCAGATGTGTGGAGTCTTATGATTGGCAGTCCCCAGACCTTTTCAGTATGGGAAGGTTAGAATCAGGAAAATGGCTGTCCTAGTCAATACGGGCCACTATAATAAAGTCCCGTAGTCCAGGTGGCTTATACACAACAGAAACTTGTTTCTCACAGCTCTGGAGGCTGGACGTCCAAGATTTGGGTGCCAGTACGGTCAGGTGCTGGTGACAGCCCTCTTGTGACTTGCAGACTGCCAACATCTTGTATTCTCACATGGCAGAGAGTGAGCCAGCTCTCTGGCCTCTCCTTTTAAAGGCACTAATCCCATTCGTAAGGGATCCCACCCTGATGACCTAATTAACCTTGTGTTGGAAAGTGTTGACATAGTGTTTAGATGTATTGACATAGACTGTTGTCTGTGTAATTTTTAAGCGAAATGAACAAGTTGAAAAGAATATATATAGCATGAAACCATGGTTTTAAAAATCCTGGCTGTGGCCAAGACCAGTTTGGCTCAGTGGATAGAGCATCAACCTGTGGACTGAAAGGTCCCAGGTTCAGTTCTGGTCAAGGGCATGTACCTTGGTTGCGGGCACATCCCCAGTGGGTGGTGTGCAGGAGGCAGCTGATCGATTTTTCTCTCTCATCGATGCTTCTAGCTCTCTGTCCCTCTCCCTTCCTCTCTGTAAAAAGTCAATAAAATGTATTGAAAAAAAAAAATCCTGGCTGTGTCTGTATGTTTTTATTCTTTCATTCAATAAATATATACTGAGCACTTACACCATACCAAGCACTGTTTTAGAAATGGGGATGTAGAGTTGAGTAAGAGCAAATCCATCACTCGTGGGTGATGGACTCTAGTGAAAGAAAAAGTGGACAATTAGATACTTGTGATTATTGGGAGCGCCTGGCAGGAAACTAAGCAGCGGCTAGGGTAGGGATGGGGCCACTGTTTGAGGTTGTGTAGGAGGGGCTACTTGAGAAGGAGCATCATGTGCAGATGTTGGACAAGAGTGTCCCAGACAGAAGGGACAGGAAATTAAAGGTTTCTGTATGGAAGGCTAGTGAGCCTGGGGCGTGGGGAGTGAAAGGAAGGGGTTTAAAATGGGGAGATCACAAAGAGCCCAAGGGGGTGGATTTGATTCCAAGTATAATGGAAAGTCTGTGCAGTTGTTTAAACTTCTTTTTGCATTTTAAGACAATTCCTCTAACTCTATACACTCCCTCATCATTCGTCATAAGATGGGGGCCACTGGAGAAAAGGATGCGACCTTTGGCAAGGCAGTTTTCTTCATTGAGGTCATCCCTGGCTCGGCTGGCAGCATGGGGTGGTCTAGCTTCTAGCAGCTGGGGAAGAAGGGTGTCATCCTGAGGGGGCTCTGGGTGACACATCACAGCTTTTGTCACACTTAACTTTCTGTAGTGGGCTGGTGATCGAGTGCTCTGATTGCTATCTGTTAAGTGGTCGCCTGACCTGGGGGTTTGTTCGGTTTCCATCGATTTTCCATGTTCTTGATTACTATTTTCAAGAAAGGAGGCAGCTTTGGATATGGGATGTATTCTCTGGTGACACGAGGCTAGATTCTAGCCATGAGAGCAGGATTCTTATTCTGTCTTATTCCATGAGGTCTAGATCCAGCCAACTTTGCCTCAGTTTTAACTCTGTTGCTTCAAAAGACGGAGCCACCATCTTTAAATACATTATCGTTAACAGTTCTAATAATGTGACTATAATTTATTGCACACCACGGTGTTTCTGTCGTTTTGCATGTTTTATTTTATCGAGTGCTCACAACCATTCTATGTGGTCGGAATGACTATTTCTCCTCGTGCAGAGGAGGAAACTGAGGCCCAGATAGATGAACTAAGTTGCCCAAGATTCCAAGAAGCAGAGTCAGAAGCGAACTCATGTGCTCTTACCATCGTACTGTGCCGTCTGCCTCCTGTCCACGAGCATCTCAGGCACTTCCTGGAGCCACTGTTATGTAGCACATTCACTCGATGCTCTGTGCAAAATGAGGCTCACATGCAATTCAGTTTTGAAGAAGAATTTGGAAGAAAATCTTTCAAAATATTTACTTTGGTTATTTCTAGATTTGTTAGGGTTACAGGTAATTTTGTCCCCCCACCCCCATACTTTTCAACATTTACTAAAATTTTACAAGAACACACATTACATGTATAAATAGAAAAAATATTTTAAAAAAGAAAAGAAACAGAGAAAAGGAAAATATTCTTTAGAAGAAAATAAACAGACAAAAACATTGTTCAAAAGTGAAGTCAGCTGTCAGTGGGCAAAGTGTGAAAAAAAAACAACCACACATCGGAGTCCAAAAATAGAATTTATATACTCTGCCCTCATTTGTGGAAATAGGGTCTGTTTATGTATTCGATGAATTTCTGAATAGGCTAAGAAAAATACTTATATCAATAAATATTGTATTAATTCCCCATGTAAAGTTGTAATAATTCATTTATTTTCATGTTACAGTTTACCAAGCATTTTAATATGTACTCTCTGGTTTGACCCTCTCATAATCAATGTTCAAGGTATTGCTTTATTTCTTTCCAAGAATTGAACCAGCCCAAGATCCAGAATTTTCAGTACAATGACCATCAAAAACTAAGGAGAAAAAAAAAAAATCCATCTAGGGCTTAAATTCATGTCTTATGAGTGCTTAACCTGGTCTTCTTTCCAATGTACCAGCTTTGAATTTAGTAACTTACAAATAATTTCCATGTCTATTTGAAGTAAATGTGTTTATAAAGTGCTTTATTAATTCATTCCAAAGCTATTAAGCATTTGCTACGTGCAGGCCTCCTCCCCTGAGTGGGGGGACACAGCAGTGAATGAAACAGACATGATCCTAGTCCCGTGGGGTTTACAGACTGTGGCCAGGGGCTGAGGTGTAGCTGAACAGGATATTGTCCGATGGTGGCTAAGTACAATAAAGATGACAAGCACGATGCTAGGGCAGAGAGACTCGCTGGTGTGTGGGTGTGGATTTACCTCTGGAGGGGTCTTCCCAGGGCTCTTTATGAGAAGGTGGTATTTGCACTGTATCTGGAGGAGGAGCCCAGTAATGACTGGGGCCTGGTTAGAACATTCTAGTAAGAGAGAACCATAAGAGCAAACATCCTGAAATAGCAGGAATGGGCTTGGTTTGTTTGAGGAACCCAAAGAAGGTCTGTATGACTGGAGTGGGGGCTGTTGTAGGGACAGTGGCAGCTAAAAGTGTGGCCCCTAACTTAATGTTGGCCTCCCAGAGAGTGGGCTCTTCCAAGAGGTTTTTGTGAGAGCAACAGCCAGAGTGATCTGGTGGGTTCCAGCCGTGGCCAGGCACCGATTCCATCCCAATCTGGAGCAAACAGCTTCCCGCGTTCCCAGGCTCAGTTTCCCCCCTCATGAACAACACAGGTTGTCATTGTTCTTCTCTCCTGCTGAATTCATTCCCCGCTCCTGTTTATGACATGGTAGGCTCTGGGAAGACTGGAATGAGGACTCTGTTTTATATCTAACTTCTCCACACCCCCAACCTTCCCATCCACCCACACCCTAAAGCACCGAGGCCATTTCCCATAAATCACGACAGATCAGCTGCTGCAGAAGCTCTGGATTTAAGAAAAGCACAGGGTTAGTTAGAACAAGCTGGATATGCTGACCAATGGTAAAACCTAGCAATAAATTTAGCTGTTTCTTACAAAGGGAGGCATGTGTAGGCACTACAGCTGGCTTGCTGCTAGCTCCCACTAGCCCTCACCATCTGGGGGTTGGAGGCAGGCAGAGCCCCATCCTCCAATCCTCTCCCTCACTAGACCGAGCTGCTGGGAATTAAATGTCCTCTCTTGCCTGATTGGCTCTTTCTCCAGGACCTTCCTGGTTTTAGGACTGAAAGTCCTCTGTCCTAGGTCCCCATTGAATCCCAAGTAAACTACACCAGGAGAGGGTAGGGGAATGATTTTTTTTTCCCTCTTTAGTTCTCAATGTATACAGCCTGTCTGATTGTGTGACAAACTCGCATTATCATCCCCAGAAACTGACAGATAAGGAACAACAACGTGCTTTTGCAGTTGTTCATTCCTGCAAGTCCCCCTTTGGACACTAGATGGCAGCCTGCGACCCCCGTGTTTAAATAAAACTGGAAATAATCACTTAAAGGGCCTTTTGGGAAAACCACGAGCCAGAAGATCGAGAGGCAGAGAAGTGGAACATAGAAGTTTATGGGAAAGACTGGAATAAGCATATTCGTGTGAAGAGGCAAGGGCAAAGCAAAAAGAATTATATTCAGCTTAAACCTTTTCGAGCATTTAGGATTTAGGGTGGGAAGAAAGGCGTGTTATTTCACCGCAGCCTGTCGACTTCCACCATCTCCTCCAAATAACATGTCCATTGTGAATAAATTATATAAAGGAGGAAAAAAAAGAAAAGCTAACCGGAGTCAGAGAAGCCAGATGCAGGGGACAGACTATCTTGTGATTTAATTACAGCTTCGGTTGGCCGGGTGAGTGCACAGCGCAGTGCATCCGTTCAGGTGTGTTTAACCAGGCCCTGCTGACGGGCTGAAGCCGGGCTGACAAGCTTGGGAGATCAGGCCCCTCTGGAGGCTGAATGACTCATACCACCTGCAGGGAGCACAATTGCCATGAGCTTTGCTCAACCTCCTTGAGGAGCTAAATTTATATTCGGAGAAAAGAATCCTGTGGTGCGGAAGCTGGCAGGAGGGAGCAGGGAGGAGGACATGGGGGAGGGGTGGGGCCCGGCTGGTTTTAAAGTGAATTTGCATTATTCAGGCTTTGTGAAGAAGCTCAAAGGATTTTTCATGGGGGAAGTAGTACAGAATCAACAGTAGTTTTCTCTTGAAGCATCTGCCCCCTTCTTAAATCTCCGTCAATATCGACATTGGATGTATAATATACTATTGACCACCCTCTTTGAAAAATGTGAATTAAAGATGAACAGACTGCTTTGTCACAAACTATACTCATTAACCCAGAGTATGGTGGAGCTGGATGGGTCCTCAGCGGCCCAGTGGTCCAAGGGCCTCTCCAACTGCTGGAGAACCCTGGTTATCCAGAGTTACTCTAGGCCAGTGGTCGGCAAACTCATTAGTCAACAGAGCCAAATATCAACAGTACAATGACTGACATTTCTTTTGAGAGCCACATTTTTTAAACTTCAACTTTTTCTAACTCCACTTCTTCAGAACAGACTCGCCACACTCAAGGGGCCAAAGAGCAGCATGTGGCTCGCGAGCCGCAGTTTGCCAACCATGGCTCTAGATATCCTTAAACAGCAATGCATTTGATGCTGCATAGAGAATGATTTAAAAATATCTAAGGAAACTGTTACCACTTCTGTCTCTTTTGTTATGGGCTCTGGGAAAAATTGTTTTGAAGAAAATTCCTTGTTAAAAATACAAGTTTGAAGACCCACCAAAGTTCTCTCTGGCCCAACACCTAATCACACTTTCTCTCTGATTGGTCTTCTTTGTTGCAATGGTCTCATCGTCAGTTCAGCCGCTATAACATAGACAGGATGGTTTACAACAAACTTTTATTTCGCATAGTCCTGAAGGCTGGAAGTCTCAGATGAGGGTTGAGTTTTGATATGAACCCTCTTCTGGGTTACAGACTGCTGACTTTTCATTGTATCCTTGCATGGCGGGAAGAGATGGAGCTCGCTCTTTGGTCTCTTCTTATAAGGGCACTAATTCCATTCATGAGGGCTCTTCTCTCATGATCTAATTATTCACAAAGACCCCATCTCCTAATACCATCACATTAGGGGTTAGATGTCAACACTAGAGGCCTGGTGCATGAAATTTGTGCTTGGGACTCCTCAGGGAATGTCTGATGCAGGTTTAGGGATTGGGCCTAAACCAGCAGTCAGACATCCCTCTCACAATCTGGAACTGCTGTCTCTGAACCACTTGCTTAACTGGCTGCCTGATTGCCCCTAACTACTCTGCCTGCCAGCTTGATAACCGCCTAACCACTCCCCTACCTGCCTGATTGACACCTAATCATTGATGTTTCTATCTCTCTCTCTCTCACTTCCTACCTCTCTGAAATCAATAAAAATATATTTTAAAAAATTATGAAGGACACATGCTGAAGAAAGCAAGCATTATTAAGATCTCTTCGTGAAAGGATTAGAGGGAATCATTGATTGGCTGCCTCCTGCATGCCCACACTGGGAATGGAGCCTGCAACCTGGGCATGTGCTCTGACTGGGAATTGAACCGTGACCTCCTGGTTCATAGGTCGATGCTCAACCATTGAGCCATGCCGACTGAGCTACGTCATTTTTACTCAAAGTGTGGTGCCAAGATCAGTAGCATCAGCCTCAGGTGGGAGATGGTGAGAATGCTAATTTCCAGGCACCATCCTGCACTTACTGAATCTGGAATCATATTTTAACAAGGTTTCCAGTGTATTCTTATGCATGTTAAAGTTTCAAAAACTCACCCTCCATTATAGCAGTGCTCATTTTTCTCACCCCCCCTAAAGTATTGACTAGAGGATGAGGCAATGACACAAGATTCTGAAGGTCAACTTCTGACACTGCCTCATCCACTGGATCACACATATGAGTTGCATCCCAGATGTGGGGTGCTGTTAATAAGGGGGTGAATAAGCATGTGTGGATGATGGGGACACTGTATGGGAGTCATTTCCCCACAGAGGTTATGGGTTTGAAACTGTTCATTCACAAGCATTTCTGTATAGCATTTTCTGGACCCTGATTAGGTGTTGGGAGTATATCCAGGTATTGACCCCATTTCTTGACCCAAGCATTAAATTTTAGCTTTGGGAAAATGCTGTGAATAAAAGAACTTAATAATGCACTGTATGTGGCTCATACTAAAAGCCAAGACAGGGCCAATGCATTCTGGGTGCCCTCTTCCATCACCATTTCAAATAGTTGGTTCCTGGGCTCCATGCACTATCAAGATGTCCTCCAAAGTCCAATTTTTGAGCACTTTTAGCAACATTTTCTAGACTGTTTTTCACATCTGTCAAAAGTGCAAAATTCTATATCCACATGTCCCCATTTTGGCTTCAGAAACATAATCTCTATAGATAGGTTTTTAATGAAAGGAAAGATAAATTGTCATCTGGTGGCGAAGCCAAGAAAAGATTTGCCGAGGATGTAAAATTAAACTGGGACTAATAGGGAGGGCAGGGCTGGATTCTAGGGGAGAGGGGGTAAGGACAGCCCGGGGTGGAAAGGAACCAAGTAATCTAAGCAGAGGTAGAGACAGGCTGGGAGCGCAGCCAGCGGGCCCGTGAGACCAGGCTACAGAGGAGAAAAGTTGGAAAGGAGAAAAGATGGTTATTATTTGTCCTTGAAAGTCAGGTGGGACCAACAGGGACTGGGAGACCAAGTGCCCATGGTGAAAATGATCCCTGGGAAAGATTATTCTGACAGTGGCACCCAGCGGGAGTCAGGAGAGACTGTGAAAGGACTTAACGCTTGGCTGTGCCCTGTGTCATTTCTGTTCTCAAGTGCTTCGTAAATGTTTGTTGAATGAGTTTGCCTCTGACTTGCCTTTCCGTGCTCCCCTTTCTGAATATTATTACCTTTTCAATTTACCTTCTTTCCTTAGACATGTTAATGGAATAAAACAAATAATCATCCCAGTTTTTCTGTTTCAAGAGCCATTCAGTCTTTAAGGGGACTGCTTATTTCTGCTCCTATTTATTATGTGTTATACTTTTAACTTTCAGAGGGGAAGCTTACCATCCTGTCAAGTTCTAAGAAGCCCGAGTATTGCTAAGAGAGCACTGCTTTCCCAGAGGTGCCATTATTCTGTGCCAGGATGGGCAATCACATGAAAGCAGGCTGCCTGATATGCAACGCTGAATTTAACCAGAAAGCATACACCCTAAATTGCTAACAAGACATGAGTGCTCTCAGCCATCTTAATGCCTGCTAAAGGGGTGGGTTGTGCCATGGTAAAAATAAATAAATCTGTTCATTTCTTGTTTTTGCTATTTGTGCATTGAGGTTGGTGGGGCTTCTGTTTCATGTGACCTCACTCAGGGCCAAGGTAAATGGAGGTTTGACCTTTCAGAGCAGCCCTGATTGCCAGGGGCCAGGGAAGTAAGAAGAATTGTGCACCGATTGTTAAATGCTGCCACCTAGAGGTGACACACATAACATCTTCTTTTCTTTTCTTTTTTAAATATATTTTATTGATTTTTCACAGAGAGAAAGGGAGAGGGATAGAAAGTCAGAAACATCGATGAGAGAGACATCGATCAGATGCCTCCTGCACACCCCCTACTGGAGTTGTGCCCACAAGCAAGGTACATGTCCCCGACCAGAATCAAACCAGGGACCTTTCAGTCTGCAGGCCAACGCTCTATCCACTGAGCCAAACCGGTCTCGGCACACATAACATTTTCATTCATATTTTATACGAGTGTTGATATGATCACTATTTTATGGTGTGCCCAGATGTTTAAATTTATAAAAGTGTACTCTTTAAATATGTGAAGTTGATTGGTTACATGTCAATTATACCTCAACTAAGTTCTTAGTGTTTTTTTTCCCCCAAAATAGAGAATAATCAAATGTTAAAAAATCTGTCTAACCAATATACAACCTGCTTCAGGTTGACTCAGGACCTTCCTTTTGAATCTGGACAAACAGCTGAAGAGACCTCTACAAAATTTGACCTATTGCTTAGCCTGAGGAGAATCAAAATGCACAGTTAAGTCTTAGCTCTGAGGTCCTCTGAAATTTTCTGCAGTTTCCTAGCAAATCCAGGTCATGGGAAAGAAAACTTCACATGATTTTGATGAGAGACACTAAAAACTGTTTCAAAAGGAAATGGCCTAAACCAGCTGTTCTCAACCTGTGGGTCACGACCCCAACGACCCTTTCACAGGGGTCACCTAAGACCATCAGAAATCACCTATTTCCCATGGTCTTGGGAACCAACACACAGCTCCTCGGTGTAGCAAAGTGTAGCCATGTAGTTTACTGTTGTCGGATGAAGACTGTTGCCCATGCTACACCACGATTCAAGACAACATTTCATTTCTTTGTAATTAGAAATAAATATCTCACAATATACAATTACATATTGTTTTTGTGATTCATCCCTATGCTTTCATGATGTTCCATTTGTAACAATGAAAATACATCCTGCCTATCAGATATTTACATGACAGTTCATAACAGTAATTACAGTTACGAAGTAGCAACGGAAATAATTTTATGGTTGGGGTCACCACCACGTGAGGAGCTGTCTTAAAGGGCCGCGGCCTTAGGAAGGTTGAGAACCACTGGCCTAAACGAAGACACTATGAAAAAAACCACGCAAACATTTCTGGGCCTGCCCTTGGGACACCGTGATTGCTATTGTCCCCATATACAGCCTGCGGAGGACGGCAAGGGCTGGGGACTGTTGGGTCACAGGCGCGGATGTGCACTCCATACTAACACCTGCTCCTTCAGGCCCCAGCGGAGTCCAAATAAGCTTCCCAGGGGTTCTCATTTTCCCACCATCTCATAGACCCAAACTCCTCTGCATGCAATTGAAACCCGGAGGTCTTCTCCTCGGTACGCTCCTGGTTCCCCAGTTGACCGATGCCAGAGGCAGCTCTGATTATTTCTGCCCACGGCGCTTTCTGTAAGGCCGCTCACCGTGCAGTGAAGGACTGTACGTGGTGCCAGTATGTTCAATACCCGAGGCGAGGCCTCTGTTTGCAGAGGGCAGGGAGCCGGCCCACTACCTGCCTGCGTGCTGGGTGTGTTCGCTGCACGGCTGGCGCCCGGAACGCCGGTCACGCAGGCGCCGCGTGTGCGCCCAGTGCGCCCGCCCCGGGGCCCCAGGCGGCCGGAGCGGAAGGCGGAGCGCACTCCTCCGAGGCGTGGGGATGAGGTGCATCACCTGGGAGGGACCCGCAGGTGGAACCTGCGTCAGTCCTCCACGACGATGACGTGGGAGGCTGGGAGCCAAGCACAGGTGAGTCCCTGAGGCAGCACCCAGAGCCCTCCGCCCCTTGCTGGCCCAAGTGCCCAAGGAGCCCCGGTTTCCCTAGATCAGCGGTTCTCAATCTGTGGGTCGCGACCCCTTTGGGGGAGTCGAACGACCCTTTCACAGGAGTCGCCTAAGACCATCGGAAAATGCAGATATTTACATCACGATGCATAACAGTAGCAAAATTTCATGGTTGGGGGTCACCACCACATGAGGAACCGCATGCAAGGGTTGCGGCCTTAGGAAGGTTGAGAACCACTGGCCTAGATGAATGTGCGAGAACGTTCGAAGGCAGAGCGTCTTCCTCTGATTGCATTTGGCCAACGTTGCCTGCGTGGTTCCCGGTGAACTTGGGACGCAAAGCTGTGGTCCTTCTACGGTCTGGGCGCCCAGGCCCCGGTTTGGGAGGCCAGGGCGCGACCCTGTTCCGGGCACGCAGGGGTGGGTCTGCGCCTTGAAGAAGAGGTAGGTAGCTTGCAAGCAGCTCTGTCTTTTCCATTTCACATCAGCAAGGGTGATGCCACCTGCACGCAGCTTCAGGGCCGCGGGGGCTGGGCCTGGGCTGGGCCTGGGTTGGGGCCGGGCCTGGAGACAGCCCTGTGGCTCTGCTCAGCCGGCGACCCCTCCTCTTGTCCTCAGTTCGTGGCTGTGACCTGCAGTGGGACGTGTGTACACTCCTTGGAAGCCCTGGCTTCCCATTCCTAGGAGACAACCGAAACAAGCAGAAGAGAACTTCCATCCGTACCCCTCACCGCATCCATCCTCCCGCCCGTCTGTTCCCTTGTGCGCCCTCATCCTTCAGGTTGGTCTCCGTTTATTTATTTTTAAAAGTTATTTTTATTTCACATGGGACAGTTTGCATATTAGGCTTCTATTATATAGGAGAGGGAGAGGGAGAATGGAGAGGGAGAGAGAAACATCAATGATGGGAGAGACTCATTGATGGGCTGCTTCCTGCAAAAGCTCCCTTCCTGGGGCTCGAACCAGCAACCGGGACATGTGCCCTGAACTGCATATTGATATATCTAAACGGGGACACAGTATCTCTTCTTGGCTGTCTAATAGACATTTTATATTTAACATGCCCCAAATAATTCTCCTGCCCTAAAACCTGCTTTACTCTCGGTCTCCTGTATCTCAGTTAATGACAGCTTCAGTATTTTAGTAACATTGGATTTTGCAAACATTTTCGAGGCAAGTTCTTACCGAAAGTATTCATTCCTTTTTAGGATGCCATTGGTTGAGATGTACAAGGATAGAACATTCTTGACTCGTGCTCAAACTTTTAAAAATATTTCTACTTCAGCTGGGCATGTCTTTCTTCTGTTTGTTGATTTTCTTTTGAGGTGGTTATAACTCTCTGGTGCCTAGTTATTTTTGCCTCTAAGCCTAAGTTCCACTGGGAATATCAGCTACTCTATTTGGTAATGTGCACTTAAAAAGTGTTTTTGTTTGTTTGCTTTGGATGTTTTTGAATTAATTGTATTGTGACCAGAAAAGGTGAACTATTTCACGTCCTATATAATAAAGAGCTAATATGCTAATTGAACAACTAATTGAATGACTTTCCAGAATCACCTTCCAGAAGGACCAGAGGGCGAGTGGGTGGGGGAGGGGAAGGGCCTGTGAAGACTGATTCCCTTGCATGAATTTCCTGCATCGGACCTCTAGTCTAGTATATTCTTTGAACTTTATAGGCTCTTGCTTTACAACCTTCCTTATATGTGGTCAATTTTTGTAATATCTCAACATGGAATTGAGAAGAATGCATATTCTCTAATTATTGAAGGAAGGGCTCTATAACTATTAGATCAAGCTTGTTAATATATTTCTCAAATCTTCTGTAACTTTACTACTGAGTATTTGATTTTTTTCGACAACTGAGAAAGGTGGGTTAAAAGATTTCACTAACATGTCAAATTTATTAATTCAGTCTATTTTTGCTTTGTATACTTTCAAGATATATTATTAATTGCCTACAAATATAGAATTGTTATATCTTCTCGAGGATTGAAACTTTTATCACTAGACAGTGACCTCCATTATCCTATCTCATAAAGAGGAATATGCAAAAGGCAGCATCCAGTCCCCTCAGCTCCACCAGTCCTTTCAGCCCAGCCAGTGTTGGGGTGGTGGTGGTAGGGGAGGAGTGGCAGGTGTGCAGTGTGGCTGGACTTGCCCTCAGTCCCCCAACTGCCCAGGGCCAACTGAGGCACTGTTGGCAGTGGCAGCGGCAGAGGTGTGATGGGTGCGTTACCTATGATCACTGGGTTGCCTCCTGCCCCTGAGGGCTCCTGGAGTGTGAGAGGAGGCAGGCCGGGCTGAGGGATCCCCCCTCCAGGGCATGAATTTTCATGCACCGAGCCTCTAGTTTATAATAATGTTTTCTGTTAAATTATATTTTGTACTAGTGGCTGGGTGCACAGTTTCGTGCACATTGGAAGGAAAATAATTAGAAGAAATATTTTAATATTGCTATTTACCCTTTTTCTGTAATGGATGCTGGGCCTCGCTCGCACCCACCTTGGCCTAGTGCCGCCTGCTCACCTGCTCCACCATCCCACCATGGTTTCACTCTCATTGGGGCCCATTGGGCAAACAGTGCCTCCACTGCTGCCCGTTGCCAGCACCAGGTTACTGGCGCTCGCCATGTTCTGGTGCCACCCTCTGGTGGTTAGTGCATGTCATAGCAAGTGGTTGAACTCCCGGTCAATTTGCATATTAGGCTTCTATTATATAGGATGATATAGTAGAGCTGTCAATTCTGTCAGTTAATGTAGGCATGGTATATCTCTTCTCAATATTTTGTAGTCTATGTCATATTTTAGGTGAAGGCAGCTGATGATAAAACCTCTTAGTATTTATTTGTCTGGAAATATATATAGTATGAAACATGGGTTGGGTTTTTTTTTTGTATGTTTGTTTTTGTATATGGATGTCTAATTGCTTTAGTACCACTTGTTGAAAAGGATATCTTTTCTCTTTGGCAGCTTTGTTAAAATTAATTAATCATATATTAATCATATATGTGAGGGTCTGTTATGTCTCTGGTCTGTTCCACTCATCTGTATGTCTATCCTTTCACTAAGATGTAACAAACTATTTTGATTATTAAGCTTTATATTAAATTTTGAAATATAGTAGTGTGGGTCCTCCAACTTTGTTCTGTTTCAAAATTGTTCTGGTTAATTTGTTTTTCTTTGCCTTTCTATATAAATTTTAGGATTAGTTTTTCAATATCTGGGGAAAAAAAACACCTAGTAGGATTTTGTTTGGATGGTATTGAATCTATAGGTGAATTTGGGAAGAATTGACATCTTAACATAATGAGTCTTTCAATCCTTTAACTCACTGGTTAGCAAACTCACTAGCCAACAGAGCCAAATATCAACAGTACAACGATTGAAATTTCTTTTGAGAGCCACATTTTTTAAACTTAAACTTCTTCTAACACCACTTCTTCAAAATAGACTTGACCAGGCCATGATGTTTTGTAGAAGAGCCACACTCAAGGGGCCAAAGAGCCGCAGTTAACTCATTTAAAAAGTACCATTTAAAATAGCATAGATGAAAAAATTAGACCTAAATTAAAGTATGTGCCAGAGTTGTATACTGTAAACAGTGAAGAGAGAAATCAAAGAAAATATAATTGATTGGAGAGCTATACCAGTTATTTTAACAGAGATAATTTAATATGAAAAATTATTAACCAGATATAAATTTGTTGAGTAGGTTTCTGAAAACAGCCCAACACCAGGGACCCTCAAGTGTTAGAGAGGCAGGAAGTGCAGATACCATTCCTGAAGCTGGGAGAGCCTCGTGAAGCTGAAATGTAGACCTTTAAGGAGAGGTACCTTCATCTGATGCTGGTGTTAGTGAGCTGAGAGGAAGGGCCTCTGGGTCTAGGATCCAGCATCTGAGGAGGGGTCCCAGCTAGCTGTGCCGGTTCTCTGAGGGTATGAAAGAGGCTTGCTCTGCTAGAGTTGAATTCAGCTGCTGCCATGGGAAAGCACTCCTGCGTGGGTGAAGAAGATGTTCACGGAAATAGGAAGCAGACAGGAAGCCAACAGGAGAGACCCTTTTCCTCCTCCATCTTTGCACTCTGCCTCTGACACCTCCTATTTGCAGAGGGAACCATCTGGTAAGGCAGAAATGTGGTTTTAGGGAGTTTCAGCCAATAGCTTCACAGAGCAAAGTATAGAAACTTTAGCTTAATAACTGGAACAATCAGAGAGCAAAGAAATGAGCAACTGGAGTATTTATAGCACAAAAATCATGATTTTGCAGCAATTGAACTACTGACATCAATAGTAAATAAAATCAAGTTTTATATAACAACCCAAAATAGAAAAGACTCAAGGGAGAAACCATGCATGAGAGATTAAGGTCAATTCAGTAAATTTAGAACTGTATACAAATCACAAAAGTGGAGGCATAGCACAAATGCAAAGCCTTCCACAAAATTAATAGTAAGATAGTTGTAGATAATAAGATTAGATTTTGCAAAAACATTTTCTAGGCAAGTTCTCACCAAAAGTATTCATTCATTTTTAGAATGCCATTGGTTGATACAAAATTCTTGGTATGTGCTCAAACTTTTTAAAATATTGTGTTTTGGCAGTAAATTCTCAAACTTACATAATTTTGATCTAGGGTATTTGGTTCATTTAGACATTTCTATGTTTTTAATAAGGTGTGTTTAATTGTGATTGTTGGACTTTAATCCTTATCTTCCTCACCTGGCCATTATAAATAGAGCTGCCGTGAACACCTTTTGGCAAGTTTTTGTTGAAATATGTCTTCTTCTACTTTCATTTATTTTATATTCTCTATCTGAAAATTTTAACATCTGAGTCATTTGGAATCTTTGCTTTCTTTTTTTGTTCATCTTTCCTGGTGGTTTGCTTTTGTGTTTTTGGTAAATTTTGATTTGATCAGATTTTGCTGACTTTGGGAATCCTGAGGGGTTTGAACAAAGTTTACATTTCTATCTGCCTGGTACCCAAGGTGATTTTGACTGAGTGGCACTTGAAATTAATTTTCCCTTTGTTGTTTCCCCCACATAGATACTGTATTTTCAGACTCCTCCTTTGGGAGGGAAGGCTTATGCTTATAAATTCCTAAGTCTTTTTTTTTTTTTCAACCTTAAGCTGGGCCTGGGACATAGAAATTTGCCTGTCAGCTCCCATGTTGACATTTTCCTCTAGTTCACCCCTTTCCATGGGGGTAGCCCTTCAAAGATCCTGGATTCAGAAGATGTCTCACTTTCAGCCCCCACAGCACTAGCTCTTGGATCTTCTACGGAACTCTTAAAACACAGCTTCGAGGTTCTGGACAGAAGCCAGGGCAGCCTGAGGCTCTCTCATTAATCTCCTTTCAGTTCCCCCTTCATTTTTTGACCTTGAGGATTCCCTCCCTTTCTTATGAGCTTAGGTATACATTAAAACATATTTATTACATCCATTTCACTTTCAGATATTTATAGCGTGAACTCCACTTCCCTGCCTCCTATTGCTACTCTGCAGTATCTGGTCATCTTTTCAGCTGAAGCTCAAGTCCTCAAAAATACTCTCTCACAGGCCGTGTTCTGCCTTTCTGCAAAGAGTATATATCATGTTTTCCATTTTAAATTCTTTTTTGGAGTGAGCAGCAAGTTTGTTTATCATAAAAATCCTGCATTGTCACAGGTTTCTTTGGGTAGAATTTTAGCATTTCCATCTTTTTGGCTATTTTGGATCAGATGTGGCAGAGCCGGTTACTACCTGCCCTTACTTAGACAGCTAGTTTTGTGTAAAAATGTTTCCCGCTTCTCCCGTTCCTTGGTGGTGCTTAGTGAGTTCTGAGCTGTCATATCCCTTCGTTACTCAAGCTAATGTTTGCTGGTTTCCTTTTGTGATGCGTGCAGACGTTTCCAGAACTGTGCATGGCCGGGGCCATTCTCTGCCTCTGCCCTTGACTTGGCCCAGGGGCCGTGACTCCTGGCTAAGTGCTGATGCTGGGGTGGTGTCAAGGAAGGAGCACTTGCCTTAGGACCAGAAGACCTACGTTTGTAGATAAATGTTAACTTTTCTGTGGTTTAGTCGTCTTTTCGTAAAACGGGGCTGTGACAACTTGCTTTATCTGCCTCATAAAGTTGAGTGAGAATCAAATGAGATAATCAATGCAAAAGTGCTTCAGAGACTGTCAGGCTCTCTCTTGACAGGTCTCATCCTGGGAAAGGAAAAGATGGTTGCTTTGTGTTTCTCAGGGGGATAGCTAATTCCCCCACTTACCTCTAACCACCTCCTGACCTGGGGAGCCAGAGGCAGCTCTGGCTGGATGGGAGTAGGTCTGTCTTCTGTGCCCTGAACAAAAGGTGCAAGTTGTTGAGAGCCTGGAGTGATCTCTGTGACCACTGGGTGTCACCCTTGGCCCTAAAATAATGTATTATCATCTCAGCCTGTAAATTTTCCTCTTCTTGTCTGTCCCTTTTGGTTCTGGGCATTGAGCATGGCAAGACTCAAATGTGTCATTTATTTCCAGTATATGTTCCTTACAGTTTTTAAATTCCTGGCATCAACATGTCGAGCTCTCATTTAGGTCTTTGCTTTCAGGTAAAGAGTGTACAATTCCAATTTATTTGTAAATTTTACCTACAACGCGTGATCAAAAAGTATACCTAGAGCCAAAATGTTCATAAATTAGATTTCAAGGCTAAAAAATTACTGAATTTTTAGATATCACTCCAAAATACCACTAAAGTCAACACATTATACTGTTTTCTTCCTCAGGTTATTGCTGTTAAAAACATGTTAAAAGTCTGCTGCCTCAGTGCTAGGTATTGTAAAGGCGGGACAAGGGAGGGAAACCTCTGATTTATCTCCACCGAGGTCTTCCAGCTGAACAAAGCCAAAGGACTCTCTAGTTTAGCTTTTGTCTTTCTAGAGCTCTGTGTTGATTACTCTCCCCCTTTCAAAACTCTCGCTCAACTATTGTTCATAATTTTCTCCTTATATTCTTTCTGATTTTCTAGTTGTTTCTTCTCAGCTGTCTTTCTGGGCTTCACTTCCTTCTTCTCCCTGTTTCAGGAGGTGGGGGGAGGAAGGGAGGAGGTGTGTGTCTTTGGCTTTTGTTTTCTACTTGATCCAGTCTCCCCATCCACTCTTTGGTTTCAGAGGCAGTCATCTCCACCTGGATGTCTTCAAGGACATTACTTTAAAAAATAGCTTTACTGGAGCCCTGGCCAGTAGTTATGGGGTTGGTCTGTGTGGGTTCAATTCCCAGTCACATACCTGGGTTGCAAGTTCGAGACCCAGCTCAATTTGGGGCCCCTGCAGGAGACAACCATTCAATGTTAATATTCCCCTCTCTTAATTCCATCTCTATAGAAATCAATTGAAAAAATATTCTTAGGTGAGGATTAACAAAAATGTAGCTTTAATCGAGTAATTTTTATACACTAAAATTCATTCATTCTATGTGTATAGTTTCATGAATTTCAGTGACTGCCACCTCAATGAAGATGGTCTTAGAAAAGTGTACTATTTCCCATTCTGTAAAATTTCTTTTCACATTTTAGTCTTGGTTCTCAGTATCCTTCCACCCTAAAAAGTTTCCCTTTGGCCCTTGGCAGGGGCCACCTGCCCTAACCATTAGCTCCTGACAACCACTGCTCTGCTTTCTGTCACTATGTTGCTTTGCCTGCTCAAGAAATTATGAAAATAGAATCAAATGGCATATAGTCTTTTGTGTTTGACATCTTTCACTCAATCTAATCATCACTTGTGACATGTGGAAAACCAAGCTCATCTCTTGTTCTAAGCTGCTCTTATGATGCTGCTCTGTACATCTTGATAGCAAAGCCAGAAACCTGGGTGTCTCCTACCGAGGCCCCCTCCTCTCATTCACCTCTTCCCCCAACCCCCTCAGGAAGTTCTAGAGCTTCTTTCTCTTCTATATCCAATGAGTGCACCTTTCCCTTTATTTTCAAGGTTGCTGACTTAATTGAGGTTTCATTTATTTATTTATTTCCTATCCTAACTGGTCATTATGGCTCCAGCCAGGATCTTCCAATCTGCTCATCTCGCAACCACCAGTGTGAACTTCTAAAACAGAAATCTTATTTTACCACCTTCTTATTTCATTGGCTTCCCATGGCTTCTTAGCTTAGCAAATGCCACCCTCCATGCTTTGATATGTTTCTGCCTAAATCTCTATATTTTACTTCCCAGTACTTTCTCAAATGAACCTGTGCTCAGCTGTTACTTGTGATTTTCTTACAAGGGCCACGCTCGCTCATGCACCTGCTGTTCCCTTGATTTTCTTTTCTTCTTCACCTAGCTAAGTGGAACTCCTTCTTTAAGGGCTAACACTTTTTTTTTTCCTGCAGTGTCTTCCCTAGCCACAGCCCTGTCCTGGGTTAGGTGTTCCTCCAAAGTGTTCTCTCCATCATCACATTTATCATAAGTCATATCAGATTGTAGCAGTCTATTAAGTTAGTAATCTGTCTCTCCCACTAGACTCTGTGTTCCTTGAGGGTTTTTGTTCTGTTTGACTTTGGGTTGTCTGTTCCTAGAACAGGGCCAGGCACACAGGTGGCATCTAACGAATGTATGCTGAATGATTAAGGAAGAATAGAGAGATCTAGAATTTCATGAGGAGGTAGAGGTAAGGCTCAGAAACACCAGTGTAGTAAACAAATACCCTGTTTTATCTGGTCCACATCATAGGTAGATCTGCCTGTTGTGAAAGGAGAAGAAGAATAAGGGTGGGAATCCTGGAGGAGAATCCGAGGGGACTGAGTATGGGAAAGCACATTCAGATGTCTGGATCTCAGGTTCTGACAGTGAAAGGTCTGGGGAGATGGGTCAACTTTTTGATGTATAAATAAATAAGTTGTAAAGGATTTTTAAGTGAGGAAATGTTAAGAGGGAAAAAGCCGAAACTATGGCAAAAGTGAAACTGAGAGAAGTATACATTTAAAAATTTCTGCATGAGAGTAATACTATGGAGTCCCAGTGTCCATTTGAGAACTTCGCACAAGTAAATAGGTCACAAATGTATTTTATTATTATTATTATTTTTTTTACTGTGAATAGTGTTTTTTAGTTTTCACATTACTTTCTCAGGCATTGTCTCATTAGATCTATAGACTAACCCCAGGAAGCTGGAGTTGATGTGATGAATCCCATTGAACCAATGAGGAATGGGAGGCTTACTCATGCCACGGACCTGGAACTTTTCTTTTCCAGTTATTGTTTCTCAGCTGAGACTTTCAGCTGAGTTGCCAGTATCAGGTGTTTTTAGAAATGATGTGCCTGAGAAGACCTGTGGCTATTTGCAGAGTCCGATGAGACAAGAGAGACCTGACAAAGTATGTCGAGAGGCGGAAGCTACTGTAGGTTGGAGAGCAATCTTTGAGTCAATGAAATGTTAGAACAATTTAATACCAGATTAAGAGAACTGCGAGTTCCCTAAAGTCTTAATGTCTTGCAGTCGCACATCTGGGGCAATTGTCCAAGGGAACTTTTGATTAGCTGAGCTTTATGAGATGAAACATTTCCTGTGACAGTGCTTTTTATCTTCTTAATGAAAGGGAGAAGAAATGATTCTCAAAGGGGTGAGGGATAGTATAAAAGGAGGAATTTTTCTTTCCCCTCTTTAATAGATGTTATGTTAAGTCATGTTGAATCTTTAAACTAGTGAACTGGTGCACGGATTCACGCACATTGAAAGGAAAATAATTAAAAGGTGACCAGTGGGGCGTGACTGGGTGAGATGGGCCAGCCACGCCCTTGAGCCAACCTCCCAGAGTTCCTCTCTAGCCGGCTGCACCTGGGGTGGCGCTGCAGTGCAATGAGCAGGATCCCTCTTGCGGTGGGGTCCCTCGACTAGGCCAAAACCAGCTCTCCGACATCCCCGAGAGGTAGTTGCTGTCATACAGGGTGTGGGATGCAAATGCAAGTGTGCAGTCAACCAGATTTGGGCCAACAGTGCCCCAGCAACAATATAACCCACGGTCGAAGGTGGAATCGCACGGCCCGGTAAGGAATTGGGCTCTTTCCTCTTTGGTTTCAGGGTGGGTCACCTGAGAACCACCACTGCCAAGTAACTGCAGCTCTGCAGCTCCTGTGTTGAGTGTCGGCCCTCTGGTGGTCAGTGCACATCATAGCAACCGGTCAGATGGGTGGAGGACACTTAGTATACAGTAGTACTTCGAGATACGAGTTTAATTCGTTCCATAACCTTGAGGCATGGGAAACGATGAGACGACTGCAGCCGGCTGATCCCCGAGATTACTCCTATCTCAAATGTTGCTCGTATTTCAAAGCAAAAATCGCTCACTCAGCGGCTCTTATCTCAAAAATCTCGTATGTTAGGGCACTTGTATCTGGAGTATTAACCTTTTATGTATATAGGTTATGAACCTATATTAACCTTTTATATATATAGGTTATGTACCTATCACAATATGAAATAGGAAAGTTTTTGTTTTGAGTGGAAGATCAGCTTTTTCTTAGTCTATAAAGCCTAGAGGAGTGGTCTGCAAAGGCTTGTGAGCCGCAGTTTGCCGCTCTGTTGACTAATGAGTTTGCTGACCCCCAACATAGACTCTCGATTCCAATAATTACAGGCTGTTGTTGTTCCTTGTGATTAAGCCCCTATCCCAGAGGTAGGCAAACTCGTTAGTCCACAGAGTGGCAAACCTCGGCCCGAGAGCTGCGGTTTGCCGACCAGTGGCCTAGAAGTTAGGAAGACAGTGGCCTTACACTGGATTCAAATCTTGGCTATACCATTTAAAAGCTAGGACCTTGGACAATTTGCTTAATCATCCTGTGTCTTAGGTCTGTTCCTACCTCATGGGCTTACTGAACTATTAACCGATATCAATAGAAAGTACTTAGCCTATTATTAGTAATGATAAGGTAGTAATAACACCTTATATTTGCATGTAGCTGGTTTCAACTTTTTAACAGTCCATCCATTTCATTCTTATAACAACCCTATCAAATAGGCAGTAGGGGAATTATTGTTGCTCTTTTGACGGAGGAGGAAACTGCAGCCAAGAAAGGTTAGGTGATTTGTGAAAGGTCATAGTACTAATAAAGGACAGTCTCCTGGATACCAACTCAGGCTTTTAAGAGAAATGGCGGAATTGGGAATTACTGCTGGGAAGTGAAAAATTGGGCATGGTGGGGATCTTATTCCCTCCTATTCTTCCTGGTCCGGAGTTTGCTCTAGATATCAATTGAGGGTCTGAACATCATCTGAGGCTCTACAAATTAGATTGTTAGGTGTCAAATCCTCCTCACTAATTTCAGAAACATTTTTTATTTTCATGATTTCTTCTTAGGGTTGTTTTGTATACATTTTTATTCTCAAGTTTTAACTGAGTAGAGCTGGAACCCAGTCTAGTATTTTAGTATTTTACCAGGAAATGCACTAAATGATTTCATATATTTCTTTCTTATTTAATCCACCAAACAACCCTATATATTATGGCAAATTGTCTCCGTTATACAAAAATGGAAGTAGAAGAACCGAGATGACGTCATAGGTAAATATCTATACCTGCTGCCTCTCACCATCACATCAGAATTACAACTAAAAAGCAGAACAACCACCACCCAGAACTGTGGGAAAGCTGGCTGACTGGAAGTTCCACAACTAAAGAGGTGAAGAAACTGGATTGAGACTGGTAAGAGGTGTGGAGGCACAGAAAGTGCTGGCACCTGGATGTGCTGCTCTTTTAATCAGGAGGGAGATACACGCTCATGCTTGCTCTGAACTCCAGTTTTGGGCAACACTCTGGGGAACTCAGACACATACGGGGAGAAACTGGACTGTCTGGCATCAGGACAGGAACACGAGGGTGGCTTTCTCTCAGAGGTGCTCGCAGTGATCATTACTCCTGCACAGGGGCGCAGGATGCGGAGACCCGGGACCACTCCAGTGCAGGGCTGACTGGCAGCCATTGTTGTTTGCTCTGCCCTGGTGATTCCCAGAGACCCCACCCAATTTACAACCCCACCCAAGCTGTGCACATCAGCTTTTGCATTTGAATGGCCTGGCCTTTTTCCACCTAAAACTTGTCAAACTGCAGCTGGATCAGAGAGCCCCAGAGCTTCCAAAAGAAGGCCCAAGGCCTGGCAGCCAGCCTTGCTTCACAGTTGGGCCTCGTCTGGGCACTTCCAAACCCCATACAAAGAGGAGGAATCTGAAAATCTTTCTGTAGTTCCTGCTGGGTGACCCAAGACAGTGGCTGACCTTGCACCTCCTTGGAGATCCAAGAGCCATTGTACCTAGTGGTCAGTATGAGACCATACTGGATTACAACTCTTCATATCCATAAGAGAGACAGTCAGGGGCAGACTCAGTGAGCACCAAAGCCCCAATGAAGCAAGTCCTCTCCCATAAAGGTGTCTCAAGCACAGAAGTTCTCCCATTGGAGACACAACTGGTTCTCACAGCCAGTTGGCCTGGAGGTCAATTTCTCCCAGTGATACCAACAGCAATCAAGGATTAACTACCACAGGACTGTGCACAGAGCCCACAAAGGGGTGCACCAAGTGTGTCCACCTCAGGTAACCAGGGAGGCTGAGCCACTGGGCTCCATAGGACACCTACTACCCAAGGCCACTCAATAAACATAGGAAAGCAGCCAAAATGAGGGGGTAAAGAAACAAGTCACAAATGAAAGAAATGGAGGAAAACAAACGACTGGATATATATCAAGTTCAAAACCATAATTATAAGGTTACTCAAGAATCTTCTAGAAACCTCTGAGAAATATAGTGAGACCTTCAAGGATATGAAAACGGACCAATTAGAAATTAAGCATACACTGACTGAAATAAAGAATAATATACAGAGATTCAACAGCAGACTAGAGGATCCCAAGAATCAAGATTTGAAATATGAAGAAGCAAAAAATACCTAACTGGGAAAGCAAAAAGAAAAATAAATCCAAAAATATGAAGATAGTGTAAGGGGGCTCTGGGACAACTTCAAGCATACCAACATCCAAATTATGGGGTACCAGAAGAAGAGAGAGAGCAAGATATTGAAAACCTATTTGAAGAAATAATAACAGAAAACTTCTCCTACCTGGTGAAAGAAATAGACTTATAAGCCCAGGAAGTTCAGAGAACCCCAAACAAGAGGAATCCAAAGAGGACCACACCACACCAAGACACATCATAATTAAAATGCGGGGGGGCTGGTATCTGGAATTTATTTATCTTCTGTAATTGAAATTTTGTAGCCTGGAGCGGAGCCAAGCCTTCTGCTGGCTCCATGACAGCAGCCATTGAAACTTCGTTGCCTTAAGTGGAGGCCTCCACAGGCCAGCATGTGCAGAAAGCTTGGCTTTCTCCATCGCCAGGGGCAACTCATGCCTCCCTCCTGCTTCTCTGTGGCCATAGCCACCTTGCTCTGATGGGCTGATGGGCGTGGCTTGTGGATGTAGCGGAGGTACGGTCAATTTGCATATTACTCTTTTATTAAATAGGATGAGTTTAAAGAAAGACATGCAAAACCTTTATGTTTGATCTGCCTCTTCACTGAGGTACGTGACCCTTGTTTTCTGCTAAGTCAGGTGTGCTCAAGAGAGAGCCTCTCTAGTTCTGTTACACTAATGGTAATACCTTCAGTTTTCTCCCAAAGTAGGGAGCTGTAGTCACTAAAGTGGGGCTGGTAGCTGCTTTCAGTCCTCTCCTTTTCAGCCCTATCCTTTCCCTCACATGCTTGAATTTTCTGATTTTTCCAAATTCAGAGCTTTTCTGTGTTTCTGAGGTGCAGATTGGCTTGTTTCTTTGATAACTTCTCTCTCTTCCTGTTTAGTTCTTCGCTCTCTCTGAATTATTAAGTTGGCTATCACTCCTATTTTCCAAAGTCTTGTTGATATCATTGTCTGATCATCTTCTCTCTCCTTTTTGTCCTTATGGATTCACACTTAAAAAAAAAGAATCCTTTAACTCTCATTTTACTAGGATTCAAGGAATGCATGAACTTAATATGCCATGTTTAACCAGAAGTTCCACATGAAGTTAGAAAAAGCAAAATTACTAGGCAGTGTTTGTTCTGTTTGATCCGTATACAAGCCACTGCATACTCTGGCACGGTTCTTTTGGCTGCTCTCTCCCAGGCTTTCTGAGTTTGTTGCTGCTGGACAGGGTGGTCTCTGGGGCTGAAGCCAGCCTTGAAAGCCTGTCTTGATATTGTGTCCCAGAAGATGTCCTAAGCCACAAGGACCCGGAGTTGACTGACAGGAAGGAGACTGCAATCCCCGAGTCCTCAATCCCCCCACTTTATGCCTGAGGTTGTCTTTGGGGACTTGAAAGAACAGAGTAACTTGAGCAATGCCATTAATTAAAGCATATGCTAATTGATTGGATAATCCCTAGGTAGCTTAACTTGAGGAAGTGGAGGGATAAAGGAAACGGGAATAGAGGCAGAAATCTAGATAGAAAACACTCTTCTCTTAAGCTCAGCCCAACTCCCAAGTACCTGATAAAAAAAGTTTTTCTTATCCTGTTACTTGCTGAGTGAATGGCTCTCCTCCCTACACTCTCCTTGCCTTTCTTCTGTTGTGTCTTTTAGAGCTTGTGGAGTGCAGTGAGCAAGTGTGGGGATATCTGCATTCAAATTATATTTTCGCCACTTATTAGCTCTATGACTGTGGGCAAGTTACTTTACCTTGCTATGCCTCAGTTTTCTTATCTTTAAACTGGGTCAGTAATATTGCCCACCTCCTATGTTTTTTTGTGAGAATTAAACATATTAGTATATAATATTACTTAGAACTACGCACTCTGTGCACATTAGCTGTTAGTATATGTGCTCATCTCTGCAAATGAAATTGAAAGACAGTCATTATACTCCAGAGCTCCCGATCTACATGAATAGGCAAGATAGACTTGCATTTGAGAGCACAGGATGCTATGAGGGCAAAGAGGGACAGTCACTAAGTCAGTGGAGATTGGTGAGTGGTGGTTATGGGAGGGGAGTGTGGAAGGTACATCTGGGAAATTATCCTAGAGCAGGTAGTGGTCCTTGTGTTGAACCACAGAAGGAAGAGTCTGAGTTGGCCATTACCAGATGTAAGTACTTAAGGCAGGAACTTATCCCGAGTACCTAGAAGAATGCCTGACACATAATAAGTGCTCAATAAATATTTATTGAGTGAGTAAATGAGTGATAACTTTCAAGGGTGGCCTAGGGAAGTAGGGAATTCCAGACAGAAGACACAGTGTATGAGAAAGCATAGTGTTCAGAGAGTACATGTGGAAGTATAAGGGCATAATATGGCGGTAGCTCAGGATCTGTGTCAAAGAGTAGATCAGAGAGGAGGCAGGCCCAGGACCAACAAAAATTCAGAAGATGCGATTCACAAGACCCAAAACCAATGAACTCTTTTCAGTGGCGTGTGCCCCCAAACCTTCAATTTCGTAGATACAATGTATCAGTTGCATTAACAATCCAAAATAATCAAATTTACATTTTTATAATGCTTCCCACTCTACAAAACAATGACAACCTTTAACAATTATTATTTAAGAACCACAATACCTTGTGAATTTGGTGATATTCCCATCTTACGAATAGATGCTTCACTGATTTTGTGGTTGCAGAAACATAAAGTCATAATATGCTGAGTAGTTTAAAAATAAACACCCCTGTAGTTATCACCTACGTTAAGCAATAGAAACTTCAACATTGAAGAATTGGAAGATGGTAAATTTTTCCAGTCTTGATGTCTGGTAAACCAAATGCTTTTATTTTTGCTCTGTTGGTTATTTCTCTGACCACTTAACCTCATATGGCAGTTTTACCTGTGTTTGTTCTAACGTACAGAACAGAGTTAATGAGCTTGTTATTACTTCCGGAAGGTTCCTATCCGGAATCATGGAATTTCAGAGTAGAAAAGAAAAGAACCAATATTTCTTAACTGAACTGTTGCAGAAGCCTCCTAATTTGTTTCCCTGCCACCACACTTTACCTGTTCTACTTGCTACATGGATCAGTCTTGGGTTCCCTAGAAGAAGAGCCTGAGTTGGGATTGGGATGCTAGTTTTTTGAGAGAGTGATATTTGGAGGGGTATAATGGAAGCAGGACAAGGTGCGGGGGGTGAGGGGGACAGTATGCAAGGACATAGTCTCCGGTAGAGCTCAGCTTCAGCCTGATCGGATGGATGTATGCCCTGGAGTGGAAACCACACCACACAGGTGGTCCAGCCTTGAGGTAAAGGGGCAGTCCTTTGTACCCTGTGCCAACCAGTCATTGGCTTTGGGTTCCCTAGGCCAGTGGAAGCTGGGCTAAGGGCAGTTCTTCAAAGTAGGGGGTAGCTGTGAGCTTTATAGCCATCCCTCCCAGCACTGGAGGATGGGTGCTGTGCTGTGCTAGGAAAGACATCCGGGCTGTGCATCAGCTGCACATTATGCTAGGTAAACCTAAAATACATATTTGATGCTGGCAGCTTGTGAATTCACTTGCCTAGGAGCATATATCTAGTGCTTTGCCGATATAGCCTGCCTGCATTCTGTAAAGTTTAGCCCAGCTTATATGATATAGCTTATAGTTAATGAGATTTTTGGGGGTGTAGCAACTCCCCCCCTCCAAACATTTCTCACAGTTTATGCATGCTGGTGGTAAGACACTCTGGGACTGGCCTACTGGAACTGAGTACAGTGGTACCTCGAGATATGAGTTTAACTCGTTCCGTAACCTTGAGGCGTGGGAAACTATGAGACGCTCGAGTCGCGGTAAACTGGTGGGTCGTGTGCAGCCTGCCAATCCGAGAGATCACTCCTATCTCAAATGTTGCTCGTATTTCAAAGCAAAAATCGCTCGCTCGACAGCTCGTATCTCAAAAATCTCGTATGTTAAGGCACTCGTATCTCGAGGTACCACTGTAGTTATAGCACAAACTCTGGAGGAGGGTAACCTGTCAATGCCCAAAAGACCCCAATGAGTTGGATGCAACAACTGGGTCTCCAGAAAATGGCATTCCTATAGTCAGGTGGATAATAGAATAATTCTGGGAAATGACACAAAGGGCCCAGGCATCACCCCAAACTCTGGCTCTGTGTTAACACAACTTATCTAAACCCTATTCATTGAAAGCCATGGCCTTGAGATACTCTCTCTTGGTCAGGGGTGGTTCCAAGACTGTGTGGAGCTGGGCCTCAGAGACTTTGTTGACTAGGACTGGGTGGAGGTAGGGACTAAGGGAACTAAACTTTGAAACAAATCTTTAGTAAAAGATAGTACTTTCAATTAAGAAGCTCAAGTGAAGATCTGGTTTCCAAGGGGATCTGTATTATTTTGTTACAAACTAGTTTTTGCTTCATTTTTTGAGAATTAAGCTTTTTTTCTAAAGTCGTTGGATGGTTTGATGATCTTCATAGCAATTACAGATGCAATCTGGAAGCTGGCGCCAGATGAAAGGAGCTGTCCCTATGGTCTGTATCCCCGCGTGCTTTCACTGACTGGCAAATACGGCACAGAGAACTCCAGCCACAGTGATTGCTCAGCCGAGTAGATCAAATCTCATTTCTAAAAGCTGTTTTCTCTCAGAGTTAAAAACGTTCGTTCCTGACTCATTCTGATCAGTGGGGCATCGAGTTGTAAGGAACAGTTTGGAAATTATTTTATCGATTTTTTTCTCTTTTCTTTACCAAAGGTGAGAGTGAATTTCTCTCCCCTGAGAGTTGTTTAGATACGCTGAAACGAAGGACACTGGGAGGTTTGGGGAGAGTGGATTCAGAGCATCACAGCGTGACTCTGCTGCCCTGGCACATGAACGCTGAGGAAACTGCCTTGTGGAAAAGAAGAGCAACCTGACCATCTAAAGCACTTTTCTCTATGGCCATGGCTGCAATGATCGCTGGGAGATTTTAACAGAAGTCCCCAGAACCTCACGGGCTCCCTTGAAATCACGGTGTGAGATCGCCAAGGCTGCTCTTTTGGCTCCAGTTCTTTGGAATTGTCTGGTTCAGAATCATCCTTTCCTCTCCGGCCCCCAGTCTTGCATCAGGAGGGAGAATGAGCAGAGTTGATTCATGAAGAAAGCTTTCCTCAGTACGCACGAGAGGGAGGTGTGGATGAGGAGCTTTATTTTCCTTCAGTTTTTTCTTCCTCAGGATTCACCGCATTTGCACTTTTAAATTGTTTTAAAAGTTAACAGTGAAAATAAGTATTAAAGTGGAATTCAAACAGAGGCATGCTGCCTAGCACTTCGGTATTCATACTTTACCATGAAGCTGCACTAACTCCTCCATCTCACTGGTGGTGAAGACATACCGAATCATAGGACCTTCAGCTCCCAGCCAGAGCCTTCTTATGGGGCCACCATGGTGATCAGAATAGGCTGTCAGAGCCTGCAATCCCAGAGACTCATTTAAAAAAAAATATATTTTATTGATTTTTTACAGAGAGGAAGGGAGAGAGAGATAGAAAGTCAGAAACATCGATGAGAGAGAGACACCGATCAGCCGCCTCCTGCACGCTCCACTGTGGAGATGTGAAGAGGCTCATTTTTGACTATACTTCCACACATAATACGCCCTGTTCACTGAGAACAGGTGGTAGAGGACAACTCTTAAATGTAAGAGGAAGATGCACATTGGCCTGCAATGTACTTCATCATCATGCTAGAAGGAAGATAATTAATTATCACATTGGACTTGGAGATTACCTCTTGCCTCTTTTAATTGCAGCTGCTTGGACCTCAAAGTTCTGGAGGTGGTAGACACCCTGGAATTAAGGTTGCAAGAAGAAAGAAGTACCCCGCTTTCTATCCCCTGGGTGCCCAGGCCTTGAGCCTCACAAGGGCATCTGTCTCTTCGGTGCTATAAAAATGTTAAGATGTTAGAGATGTACTCAGGATCAGTTAATTCGGTTAACTTGTGTTTGATGTGGCCTGTTAAAATGGATGAGCACCACCTATGCCTCCCATGTAGGTAGAGACATAAAGATGATAAAGCGGTAGTTCTCAATCCTGAATGCACATTAGAATCACTCATAAAGCATAGCAATGCCCGGGCCCTACTTCAAACCAATTAGATCAGCATCTCTGGGTGTGAGGGCCAAGAATCATTCTGTTTCCAAAGCTCTCCAGCTGATTCTACTGTATCCGGGGCTGAGAACCCCTGGATGAAAGCTAAGTCAACTGTGAAACTTTGCTAATAACTATGCCCTTAGTAAACTATGATTCATGCAGGAGCTTAAGCATTCATGTGCAATTCAGTTGACCAGCTTGGATGAGGTCTTGGTGGCAGCGGTCAGGTTACCTATAATGATAGCTTTGTGGAAGCAACGTAAGGGAAAAGTTGAGAATAAAGGGCAAAATGATTATCTGGTAGACGGTGTACAGTGGCTTTGAACTCTGGTGAATAACTGGCTGAGACTATGCAGGGGATGGTGTTAGATGGCGCTAGTTCCAGCGAGATGGTAGCATTGGTGGTGTTATTGTGTGATCATTTAGAAGTGTACAGGTGTAGGCATATAAGAGTGTAGCAGCTGTTAGAAATATGGCAGCCTCATTGAGCAAGATCTCAGGCCTTGGAGACAAAGGTCAGTGGCAGCAGCAGCAGCCCCAGGCCAAGACCAGTGGATATGGAGCTAGGAAGGATTAGAAAGCTCAGGCCTCAGGTTTCCATGCAGGTCAGACAGGTATAAAGACTTCTGTCCTGCCGAAACTGGTTTGACTCAATGGATAGAGCGTCGGCCTGCAGACTGAAGGGTCCCAGGTTCGATTCCAGTCAGGGGCATGTACATTGGTTGTGGGCACATCCCCAGTAGGGGGCGTGCAGGAGGCGGCTGATCATCTCTCATCGATGTTTCTAGCTTTCTATCCCTCTCCCTTCCTCTCTGAGAAAGATCAATAAAATATATATATATATATAAAAAGACTTCTGTTCTATCAGAATCTGGATGCTATATTTGCTTTTAACTGCTTTAGAAAATCATCTATTAGGAGCATTTAAAATTGCATATGAAAGCTTATACAATGATAACAAGTGGAGGACATTATAGAGGGAATGGTATTCAAAATGTTTGCTTGCAAGCTCTTCATATTTTATTTATGTGCAACCTCTGTACTATCCTTCCCCAACCCCCAACAAAATAACAATTCATTGTAATTTCCCCAGAATTACAGTCTCGGCTCTAGGAGAAGGCAGACTTTTGGAAGACTCCTAGAGGGAAAACAGAAGTAAAAAAAGCTATTCTTGAATCTAGACCTTGTATCTTATGGAATCCACATTTGTTCAAACAATCGCACAGGAGCTGGAACAGAGTACAGACATGTGGCTGGGTTTCTTCTGCTATGAATGGAGACTGGCCATTCAAGCACTTGCTATGCTTGGAAACTTCTAGATCTAAGAGGTCAAGGCGAGCCCTATTGTCATTTCATGGCATGGTCCCATTTCCTATCACCACATCACCACATCACCATAGCTTAGTGGGTGTTCCTTAATGGACTCCAGTCCTTGCCCTCAAAGAGCCCACAATCAAGTGAAGTGGATAGAAAGTGTACACAGCTGTCTACAGGACAATGCAAGTTTGTACGGTGAGGTAATGCTTCCTCATAGTAATGCATCCTCACCATGTTGTTATGAAAATTAGTTAGCTAACATAAGTATATGTCAATAACAGTTAAGGTATATTCAGGATATTAAGCTATCTTTCAGCTGTATTGCTACATTTTTCATATCAGAACCTCATTGTCTAATGTAAAATCACCTACACTTCAGAAACGAGGTGAAACCTACAGGAACAAAGTTTTTGAGCTTTATGCCAAAAGGCTGCCATTACAATATTTATATATATTCTGGTTTAACTAGCCCCTTAACTGCGGTCTTCTTCCGTGCCTACCTCCTCTAAGCAAAATGATGAGACTAACTTTGACATATGGAAAGATTTCTGCAGTGAAATTTATTCTAGAGCAGAAAAACAAAACATAATTTGCAAATGCTGTCAAGGAAATGTTGTTTTCCAAAGGCTACGAGCAGAACAGCGTGAATCAGTGTGTGAGGATTGTCTTATGCCTGTGAGTGAGAGGACCATGATGATGAGTGTGTCAGGTACTCTACCTGTGTTCCCCACCTGAATCTTTTTCTGTGATACTCCTATACCGCAGCATTGTCACCTTGAAATTCTCAAGAAACAAATTTTCCAGGAACCAAATTTCTACACCTCTGTCTCCCATCATTTGTAAATAGGATGACACCTGGCCATGCTTTCCCAAGAGCAGTCTGTTTTTGGATGCTCTGCTGAATAGCCTTGAGGGCATCCTTAGAGAAAATGTTTAAATTATGAAGACCATCTCATTTCCCCTGCAGACTCTTCTCGGGTGAATCTTTTCACAGGCGTACTGAGTGGGAAATGGCATTGGAGCAAAGGAGAAGCGATGATGCTTTTATCTCAGAGCACATACAGAGAGATGGACAACATGTGTGGGAAATGGGTCATTGCATTGGTGCTGTACAGAAGCGCTGAAACAAGGACCAGATACACTGAAGAACAATTTTGCTATAAAATACACAAGAAGCAGGATAGTATAATGGAGAGCAGCGTAGATTTTGAAGTCTGACAAAATTAGCTCTGTCACTTTCTAGTTGCATGGTTTAGGGTGCGTTACTTAACCTCTCTATGCTGTGATTTCCTTAGCTGTAAAATGGGGGGTAATAACAGTACCTACCTCAGAATTGTTATAAGGATTAGGTGTAATAATGCATGGAAAGGGCTTTCGCACAGAGCACAGTGCATTGTAAGCACTTGAAAAATGTGGATCAAGTTCTACTGAAGATAGTGAGGAGAGAGCATTTGCTTTGCCAACTGATAAAATAAGTACTGTCATTTCTGTAGCCAGATGGGAGGTTATAATGCATAAATATTCATATATGACTGCAGCAGAGTATTCATCTCCTGGCTTAAATGTGTTTTTTATGACATCATGAAGTTGGGAACTCTCCAAATGATGTATAGATGCACAGAAAATGTTTCAAACATGTAAAACTACTGGTCATTCACTTGAAGCTATCTTCCCTAAGTCAGATGAAAACATCATCAAGGGTGAAATAGAAATAAAAAGTTCTGTTAAACAAACAAACAAACAACTTAGTGGCTTCTTAGAAACATAATTTTAATTTTGTCAAATTAATACATATGTATGATTTTAAAAAGTAAATAATGTGGAAAAGCTGTAGGTCCCTGTTCACTCTATTTTACCTTAGAACTCCACTCACCATAAGCAAAGACTTGTCAAGGAAGCTCTTTACTTTTAATTTTTCTATTTAGCACCTGTTTCTAGTATCATGCAATATGTTGCTCTTCGAGAGTTTTCAATTTTGTATATTATCTATTGACTTTACTTCCTCAAATGTCTGGTGATTATTGGCCAATTATTTATATTGAGACTCTAGAGCAGGGGTAGGAAATGTCTGGCCTGCGGGCTGTATAAGGCCTGAGAAATCATTTGGTCCGGCCCTGCCAAGGCCTTAAGAATGAGTTAATTAAATGTTTAACCAAATACAGCAGACTAATTTTTAAGTTGGTAATTTTGTATGGCCTGTGAATGACGTTATAAATATCTAACTAGCCCTTGGTAGAAAAATGGTTCCCAACCCCTGCCCTAGAGAGTGAACTGAATTTCCAAAGGAGGGAAAAGAAAACTTTGTGGATACTGTTTTGTCTTTGTGAGCCTGTGTCTTCTTTATTCCTTTTTTTTTTTTTTTAATTTAAATTTTAGTGAGGTTTGTGATAGAGTCAGAAATAAATGCCAGGATTCCATCTACCTGGAAAATGCCATCCAGAACTTGTCAATAATAGCCTTTTAGAGGCTACAATTTAAAGAAACAAACAGTTTCTCTAGAAATGAGAATTTAGTTAGAGTGAGGAGAATGGATTTCATTTTTTATACTATATACTTTTAAATATGTGTGTGTACTTGTATTTATATATCGATACTAATAATCTGTACTAATAAAAGGGTAATACAGTGGTACCTCGAGATACAAGTGCCCTAACATACGAGATTTTTGAGATACGAGCCATTGAGCGAGCCATTTTTGCTTTGAAATAGAAGCAACATTTGAGATAGGAGAAATCGCGCGCAGATCGGCTGGCTGCACACGACTCACCAGTTTACCGAGACTCAAGCATCTCATAGTTTCCCACGCCTCAAGGTTACGGAACGAACTAAATTCGTATCTCAAGGTACCACTGTATGCCAATTTGACTGGATAGACAAAACATCTTTCAGACATCCTTCTGGACAAAGCCACAGTGGCAGGGGTGAGGCAGAGTTGGTTAGGGGCAATCAGGCAGGCAGGGGAGCAGTTAGGTGCATCAGGCAGGTACACAGAGTGGTTAGAGGCAATCAGGCAGGCAGACAGGTGAACAGTTAGGAGCCAGCTGTCCTGGATTAGCAGAGATCAGGCCTAAATTAGACATCCCCCGAGGGATCCCAATTGGAGAGGGTACAGGCTGGGCTGAGAGACCGCCCTCCATGCATGAATTTCGTGCACCAGGCCTCTAGTATATATATAAATTTAAATATGTATATTTATATTTAAGTCAAACCTTTCATGATAAAAATGAGAACACTTAAAGCAATTTAGTAATTTGCAGTAGTTGTTGCTCAAAAATTACACTTACTAGTATAGCTGGGGATAGGATTGTGATTACGATAGAAATTTCCATTATTTCAATCCCATTTGAATTCTTCAAAGTTCTGAGGAAGCTTTCTTTTAGGTTATTTTATGCCAGCTTAACGTGGCCTTGTGTTGTTAAAAAAGGTTTTTACTCCATTGGAATAAAAATTGATCGGGTCCCTGAAATGAAAAACAATATTTTGTATGATGATGTCTTCTGGCCTCTAACTACATTCTAACAATAGAATGACTGGGTAGATATTTTAAAAATACCGAAGGAAATTAAAGTTAAAGCTTTGAGTAAGACATGAGAAATCGTTTATATTTATCTGCTACAGATGTCTTGAGTATAAGAGTGAAAGGCATAAAGGCAGTAATATCCGCTGCAGTAACTCACTAAAAACCCACAGCAGGTGAGAGTCACAGCCAGTATTTGGAGCCCAGTAGGTCCATCTTGGTTTTAGCCATCACAGGAAACATAGGAACCGAGCACATCAAAGCAAATCTGAGAGATCAGAGGATACCACTCTGCCTGGGATGTGAAAGGGACATCTAGACTGAGTTAACAGTTTACTTCTCTCAGGCGCAGGGTTTACTTATGATTCTTCATAGGCCTCTGAATTTTAAAATGAATGTGTGTTTTTGTAGGTGATAAAACTTGCTGGCACTCTTCCAGTTCCTCATTGTACATAAAGATATTCTTTTTTTAAAAAAATATATTTTATTGATTTTTTATAGAGAGGAAGGGAGAGGGATAGAAAGTCAGAAACATGGATGAGAGAGAGACATCGATCTGCTGCCTCCTGCACACCCCACACTGGAGATGTGCCCGCAGCAAGGTACAACTCCCCGACCGGAATAGAACCTGGGACCTTTCTTTCCGCAGGCCGACGCTCTATCCACTGAGCCAAATCTGTCTCGGCCATAAATATATTCTTGATTTTCATGTGAGGAATTACTCTCTACTCAGAAACTTAAAATCACTGCACAATGAAGTTACAGTGACCAAGTCAGCATGGCATTAAAATCAGGATAGATTTGTATTTCATTGGCACAGAATTGAGAGGCCAGGAACAGATCATCCTTAAATGGTCGATTGATTTTTAAGAAATGTGTCAAAGTAATTCAGTGGTGAAAGGATAGCCTTTCACTCTATGGTGTTGGAACAATTGGTTATTCTTTCTGTCACTCTTCATTTTCCTTGTTCCATATAATAAAGCTATTCTTGATTTCCATAAGAGGAATGACTACTTAGAAACTTAAAATTATGGACCACGGTGAAATTAAATTATAAATCAACACAGAGGAATTTGAAAAACTCCCCAAAATGTGAAAACATAAAACAACACACTTCTAAATAATCTGCAGATTAAAGAAGTAATCACATGGGAAATTAGAATGTATTTATAACTGAATGAAAAATGAAAATGTAGTGTACCACAATTAGTGAAATGCCAGTAAAGCAATAATTAAAAGGAAATTAATAGCTTTAAACGCTTTCATTATAGGAGCAGAAAGGGCTAAAATCAATGATCTAAACTTCCAACTTAGGAAATAAAGGCACCTTTCATGCTGAGGGGGGTCTCTTGTGGACAGCATATATATGGGTCTTGTTTTCTTTTTCATTGAGCTAGCCTATGTCTTTTCATTGGAACTTTTAATCCATTTACATTTAAAATGATTATGATAGGTACATATTTACTGCCATTTTATTTTTATAGCTATGTTCTTCTTCTTTCTTCCCTCTTTCCCTCCCTTGCTCCTCCTCTCTTTCTGATTCTAAAATTTATATGAAATAATAAAGGATCTAGAAAACCCAAACCAATTAAAAACAAACAGAAGGATTTACTTTTCCTGATTTCAAGAAATTGCCCTAAAAGTTATAGTGATCAAGTCAGTATCCTGTTGGCATGGGATATACTTGTAGATTTTTGGCACAAAATTGAGAGTTCTAGAACAGATTACCCTTATGTGGTCAGTTGATTTTAAATAAAGGTGTCAAGGTAATTCAGTGATGAAAGAATAATTTTTTTAATATGTGGTGCTAGAACAATTAGTTATTTATATGGAAAAATGAACTTTGACCCTTACCTCAAACCATACACACAAATTAATTAAAAATGAATTAAGAAATATTTAAAATCATATTTTTTATAAGGAAAGATAAAATCTTTCAGAATTTGGGTTAGGTAAATATTTCTTAGGACAACCTCTCCCCCTCACATAAACCATAAAATTGAAAAATTATAAATTGGATTTCACAAAAATGAAAAACTTTTGCTGATAATAAACCAATTAAGAAAATGAACAAAAAGCTATCCATTGGGAAAATATTTGCAAAATATATATCTGATAAAGGTCATATAAAAATGCAAAGAGCCGAAACCGGTTTGGCTCAGTGGATAGAGCATTGGCCTTCGGACTGAAAGGTCCCAGGTTCAATTCCGGTCAAGAGCATGTACCTTGGTTGCGGGCACATCTCCAGTGGGGGGCATGCAGAAGGCAGCTGATCAATGTCTCTCTCTCATTGATGTTTCTAACTTTCTATCCCTCTCCCTTCCTCTCTGTAAAGAAATCAATAAAATATATTTTTTAAAAAAGTGCAAAGAACATTTATAACTTAATACATGAAGACAAACAATTTTAAAAATGGGCAAATTATTCAAATAGACATCTTATAAAAGAAATGTAGAAATGGCCAGCAAGCCTATAAAAGATGCTCAACATCAGTAGTTATTAGGGAAATGCAAATAGACCCTTAGACTCCCAAGAGTAGCTGAAAGATTTACAATAGTAAAGTGTTGAACATGATGTAGAACAACTGAAATTTTCATTGCTGGTGGAAATGAAAAAATGAAACAGCTTTCATCAAAACAGCTACGAACAAAATAGAAACAGAGTATGGATACATGGAGCTGACTGAGCTGTCAGAGGGGAGAGAGAGGGAGTAGCTGGATGAAAGAAGGTGGAGTGATTAGCCAAAGAACATATATGCATGCCACATAGATATAGACAAGGGTGTAGTGATTGCCAGAGGGAAAGTGGGGAGGAGGTTTGGTGGAGATGGGGACATCAGTAATAATGTCAACTGTTGTGTCCCACATTTGGGCTCCGGTTTGTAGTAAACCCCTTTCATGTCCCACACGGTTCAGGGTTCAGGCTCTGGAGGAGGCCGCACGCAAATGTTAAGAGAATAGAAAATATTAATTTGGAAATATTGGGGGCCAGGCGGGAGCCCAATTCAAGGCGAAGGACGTCACCTTGCTCCTGCCTAGCGATCCCTTTTATTAAGACTATGGGATACACCCATAACCTTTAGGCAGGCAATTCCAATAATAGCCAATCAGCAAGGATTTACATAAAACTAGAAGGTGGAAGTTGCTTTAGCTACCATTGTCTCAACTAAACAGTGGGTGGAGACTCTGACCTTTCAGAGCTTCAAGGTTGACCAGCCTTCTGGGTTCCTTGTCCACACCTCTCTGCTAGTGAAGGCAATGGGCAGCTTCCAACAGTCAACAATAAAAATAAAGTTAAAAAACAGCTTGGGGGAGACAACCACACAACCACATCAAAACTACAACAAAAACAAAACAGATATCATCCAGAACCACGGGGCGGCTGGCTGAATGGAAATTCTACAACTAGAAGGAAAGAGAAAAACTCATTGAGTCGGGTAGGAGGTGCCGAGATGTGAAGTGTGGAGGTATAAAGGCTCGTGAGAAAGGGGCTGGCAACTTGGTATGCTCTTGTCTTTTTCAATCGGGAGGGAGATACAAGCTCCCGACTGCTCTGAACTTCAGTTCCAGGAGAGATTCTGGATATCCAGACTCATATGGAGAGAAACTGGACAGTATGGCATCAGGCTGGGACATGAAGGTGGGTTTCTTTCAGAGGTGCTTGCAGTGATCATTGTTTCTGCACAGTGCATGGGACACAGAGACCCAGGGGCCTCTTTGGGGCAGGGCTGACAGACAGCCATTGCTGTTTACTCTGCCCTGGTGATTCCCTGAGACCCAGTCCCACCCAATTTACAACCCCACCCAAGCGGTGTGCATTGGCTTTTGCATATGAATGGCCTGGCCTTTTGCAATCTAAAACCTAACAAACTGCAGCTGGGTCAGAGATCCCCAGAGTTTCCAAAAGAAGGCCCAAGGCTCCACAGCAGCTTGCATTGCTTCACAGCTGGGCCTCATCTGGACACCTCAAAACCCCAAACAAAGAGGAGCCATCTGTCTATGGCCATACCACTCTGAACACGCCTGATCTCATCTGATCTCGGAAGCTAAGCAGGGTTGGGCCTGGTTAGTACTTGGATGGGAGACCTCCTGGGAATACCTGGTGCTGTAGGCTTAAAAAAAAAGGAGGAGGAATCTACAGATCTTTCTGTAGCTCCTCTGAGTGGCCACAGGCAGTGGCTGACTTTGCACCTCCTTGGAGATCCAAGAGCCAGTGTATCCAGTGGTGAGAGTGAGACCATCCAGATTACAACTCTTCACATCCCTAAGAGACACACTCAGGGGGCAGACTCAGTGAGCACCAAAACCCCACTGAAGCAAGTCCTGTCCCATTAGGGTGTCTCAAGCACAGAATTTCTCCCATTGGAGACACAACTGGTTCTCACAGCCAGTTCGTCTGGAGGTGAATTCCTCCCAGTGATACCAAAATCAATCAAGGGTTAACTACAACAGGACTGTGCATACAGCTCACAAAAGGGTGCACCGAGAGTGTCCACCTTAGGTAATTTGGGAGGCTGAGCCATTATGTCCTATAGGACACCTACCACACAAGGCCACTCAATCAACACAGGAAACAGCCAAAATGTGGAGACAAAGAAACAAGTCACAAATGAAAGAAATGGAGGAAAACAAATGACTGGATATAGAGTTCATAACCACGGTTATAAGGTTACTCAAGAATCTTCTAGAAATCTCTGAGAAATATAGTGAGACCCTCAAGGATATGAAAAAGGACCAATTGGAAATTAAGCATACACTGACTGAAATGAATAATATACAGATATTCAACAGCAGACTAGAGGATCCCAATAATCAAGTCAAAGATTTGAAATATGAAGAAGCAAAAAACAGTGGAATACCACAACACTTTAATACAGATCCTCATGTTGTGGTGACCCCCAACCATAAAATTATTTTCATTACTATTCATAACTGTAATTTTGCCACTGTTATGAATCGTAATGTAAATATCTGTGTTTTCTGATGGTCTTAGGCGACCCACAGGTTGAGAACTGCTGCTGTAGAGCCTAAGACCGGAAAAGCAAAAAGAAAAAAGAATTAAAAAATATGAAGATAGTGCAAAGAGCCTCTGGGACAACTTAAAGCATACTAACATCCAAATTATAGGGGTGCCAGAAGAAGAGAGAGAGAAAGATATTGAATACCTATTTGAAGAAATAATAACAGAAAACTTCTCCTACCTGGTGAAAGAAATAAACTTACAAGCCCAGGAAGTGCAGAGAACCCCAAAAGAAAGGAATACAAAGAGGACCACACCAAGACACACCATAATTAAATGCCAAGGGTAAAAGACAAAGAGAGAATCTTAAAAGCAGCAAGAGAAAAACAGTTACTTACAAGGGAGTACCCATACGATTGTCAGCTGATTTCTCAACAGAAACTATGCAGGCCAGAAGGGAGTGGCAAGAAATATTCAAAGTGATGAATAGCAAGAACCTACAACCAAGATTACTCTACCCAGCAAAGCTATCATTCAGAATTGAAGGTCAGATAAAGAGCTTCACAGATTAAAAAAAAGCTAAAGGAGTTCATCACCACCAAACCAGGATTATATGAAATGCTGAAGGGTGTTCTTTTAAGAAGAGGAAGAAGAAAAAGGTAAAGATAAAAATTTTGAACAGCAAATACATATCAACAAGTGACTCTAAAAATTAAGTGAATAAAAAATCTGATGAACAGAATAAACTGGTGAATATAATAGAATCAGTGGCATAGAAAGGGGGCAGATTGACAATTCTCAGAGGAAAGGTGGTTTGGGTGGTGCGGGATGAGACTCGACAAAAATCATACATCTATAGACAAGAACAGTGGTGGGGGCAGAGCAGGGGGTGGGATGGGAACCAGGTAGAGGGAAGCTATGGGGAGAAAAAAGAGGGACAACTGTAATAATCTGAACAATAAAGATTTATTAAAAAAAATAAAAAAACACACAGCTTGGAAGTTTTTGTTTTTTAAATAAAATTTCAATATACATTTACTCTATGACCCAATAATTCTGCTCCCTATCTATCCAAGAAACAAACCATATAATCACACATGGAGGCTTTATTCCTATTATCTTATAATTAGAAATAAGTCAATATCAACCAACAAAATATGGAATATCCGTGTAATGGAATAATACTCTGCAATAATGACAAACTATGAATACACACAACAACATGAATGAGTCTTAAAACCATCATGGTAAATAAGAGACACATGCACTAAAGACTTCATACTGTATAATTCCATTTAGATCAGTGGTTCTCAATCTTTTTAATGCCCTGGCCCTTTAATACAGGTCTTAGGCTCTACAGCAGCAATTCTCAACCTGTGGGTCGCCTAAGACCATTGGAAAACACAGATATTTACATTACAGTGCATAACAGTAGCAAAATTAACAGTTATGAAGTAGCAACGAAAATAATTTTATGTTTGGGAGTCACCACAACATGAGAAACTGAATTAAAGAGTCGCAACATTAGAAAGGTTGATAACCACTGATTTAGACGGACTTCTGGAAAAGGCAAAACTGTGGATGCAGAAACTAGGTTAGTGGTTGCCTAGTATCCCAGTGCCAGTGATTGACAGCAAATAGGTATAAGAGGACTTTTTAAACTACACACTCAAAGTGGCTGAATTGTAGGTAACTCATACTTCAATAAAGTATTTAAAATATTACAGAAAGCTACTTACACAAATGGTTATTTTAGTTCTACTTGCTTTCCCTCCTTTATGGCGGCAATATGTGGTGGCATGAATTTTTGTGGCTAATTTACAAGGCTTTCAATACTTGTGTATATAAACTCTTTGATTGAATTGAGCAAAGCTATCCTGGTGGTATTGGGGTAAAAGTGGAATGAAAACTTACATTCAGACTTGATTATTTTAAGAAACATTGAAAAATAGCTTCATTTATGTCACAAAAAACCTGTCTGAAATTTTTGTGTAGAATTCTTTCCAGAAAAATGTACATGCTTGTTTATCTGCAGTTTTGTAGATGCTATGGTGCCCTGCTCCCCTCATGCCCTGGTTTAATGTGTTGATGAAGAGAATGATTCCCATCTGTTACTACAAATGGCCACATCTTAAGCTTCTGGAGAATAAATGATGAGAATGTAAATCTTCCTTATTGAACACCAATGTTTTGGCTACTTTGTGATTATTTTTATTTTTAAAAATTTGATTTTTGTTAATCTTTGCCCAAGGATATTTTTCCATTTATTTTTAGGGAAAGTGAAAGAGAGAGGGAAAGACAAACATAGATGTGAGAGAAACATATCGATTGGTTGCCTTCAGCATGATCCTTGACCAGGGCCTGGGCTGAGGAGAAGCCTGCAGCTGAGGTATATACACTTGACTAGAATTAAACCCTGGAACCTTTGGTCCATAGGTCCACTCTGTCCACTGATCCAAACCAGCTAGGGCTGATTGATTATTTTTAGAGACTCTTCCAGAGGTCCAGAGCTCAACAGTGAGAAGAAATAATAAGCTTTTTGATTTGAGCAAAGAAAAGTTGGAATAAAACAGGAGTTGAACTAATGCTAATGAGATATAATAACTTTTGTTTTGACTTCTTTTAGTCTTTTTTTTCTCTCTCTTTCTATCTTATTCTGTGTCTTTTAGACACATACACACATGCGTGTGCACACACATACACACGTGTGTACACACATCCATATACCTTCATAACAATTGTGACATTTGGATCCAAAAATGAGGAGAGAACAAGAAGTAAAAAATAAACACCTCCCACAAAGGCATAACTTTAAATAAATTATTTCCACTTCCAGGATTTTATCCTAAGGAAAAATTAAGTGCATTGACAAAGTTTAAATTGTATGGTTTTCCATCTCACTTCTGTATGTAATAATGAAAAACTATAAACAACCTGTCACTAGGGATTTTACTCAGTAAACTACTGTATGTTTACACAGTGGAATAGCATGCAACCATTAAAAACCATGACTGGGGAGGGGGTGGGAGCAAGGTAAAAGGGGTCTTGGCGGGGGAAAGGGGACATCTGTAATACTTTCAACAGTAAAGATAAATTGAAAGTAAATAAAAGCAAACAACAGAAAAATACTGTAGAAGATTTACACTACATGGGCAAATGTTATTTTGCTAAGCACAACACTAAGTTTGTTTCCAGTACTGTGGTGGGTCCTGGCCAGGTCTACAGTGGAACCAGTAAACAAACAGAAGACAATATGTGTCACTGAGGTGCAACAAGAATTCCCGTACATAGCTATAGAATGGACATATGAGTGCTGGCACCTCTAATGCCATAGATTCTCTACCATTTGCTTCCTAAAGTGCAGTCCATGGGCCACCAGCATCCTGTCCCCTGAGTCTTGTTAGACATACAGAATCTCAGTCCCCAGCCCAGACCTACTTAATCAGAATATGTATGCACATTTGAGTTTGAGAAGCTTGCTCTAACCCGAGTCTGTGCGGGCTGCACCAGCCACCTCACTTGGGGTGAGAGCTCACTAATTCACTTGGACTCTTGGTCTTGTGAACAACTTGTGAACTGCTTGATTTGCTGGTTTGGAAGTCAGTTTTAGTGAAAACAACATTAACGGAGTTCAAGTCACTGTTCTCTCTCATCTTTGAAACAGACCAGCCTTGGTTGTCTGGATTAGCTCATAGGTAATGATTCTAGATTAGCAGTTCCTAAAATGTGTCCACTGGAATGCTGGTTCATTTATTTTCTCAATAACCATTTATGAAACCATAACTGCGTACAGGACTAGGGTTACAGCAGGGAACCAAACAAAATTTGCGCTATCATGGGGCGTATGATCTAGTTGTAAAAAGTCTGAACAATTTAAAAGATAAGAGATGAGTGGGATTGTGACCAAATATACTAATTAACTGCAGATTTTCACATTTTGGTACATTATAGTGCATTAGGAATTTCCACAGGAATGGAGAGGTAGGGTGAACAGAGGTCTAGGACAGTGGTCGGCAAACTGCGGCTCGAGAGCCACGGTTTGCCACTCTGTTGACTAATGAGTTTGCCAACCACTGCTTCTAGGATATATGATGCAGCATTTTAAAAATCAATTTGACAATGGATCTTCTTTATTAAGGGGATCCTGGCCGGATTCGAGTTCTGCAGAAAATATTAAAAAAAAAAATCTAATTCCAAAATCTTTAGTGAGAACTTGTACGCTTAATATGCATAACCCCTGGACATAGCCAATAGGGTAGTGAAAGCCTGAGGCAATGGGTGGGGGTGGGCTAAAGAGGTGAATGTAATACTTTCAACAACAAAGATTTAAAAAAAATTAAAGCAGAGTTTTCTATGGCTGATACCTTGATTTCAGCTTTTGATATCCTGAGTAGAGAACTCACCCAGGCTGGCCTGGATTTCTGACCTGCAGAACTGTGAGTCTGATTTGAGATGCTAATTTATGGAAGTTTGTTACACAGCAATAGAAAACCAAAACACAAAGCTAGAAAGCAACTGTGCCTCTCATTTGATGAATGAAGGAAGGGAACTCATGGTTTCCCTAATGAGCGTCTGAGGCCACTTCCTGAGGTCAGTTCCAACGTGCAGATACAATAGTTTTAACACTCACCTGTGCTTCTGGGAACTTCTCTGGCAGAGTGTTTTCATTACTCATGTGGTGTGCATTAGACACAGCCACTCCCTTCAAAGAGCTCACGAGTCTGAGGAGGGCAGCAGCCAGGTGCACAGAGCCGTCATGTGGAGCGCCGTACACTGAAAGGAGGGGCGGGCTCTGCCTCCTTTTATTGGAAAAATGTATGCTTTCTATTAGGACTTTGCTGATATGTGATATTATGAAACTCTGCAAGGACTTCTAGCATGACTTCATGGGCTTCAGGCTGGAAACAATTGCTCTCTTAATTAATGAGGAGGCCGATACCAGGAGAGGGGTTATGACTTGCTCAAACTCACATTATAGAATAGTTCAGAACCTGTTTGTGAACCCAGGACAGGAGTTCTTGTGGTATACTTCTTTTTTTTTTCTTCCCAAAAAGAAGACAATTCCTTCCCCTTATCTGTAAAACTCTACAAAGGATAGCAGAGGACTGTTAAAATAAAATTTCCACAAACAATTTACTGATCGAGTGGCTTTTATTTAGCAACTCATGAATGGGGAGCATCCGGTCTAGCAGCCAGAAAGGAGCACTGATGAGATATACAAGGTGAGAGGTTTTCAAAGACCAAAGTGAGCAGGAACAAGGAAGTTATACAGGGGCATTTGTTGAGTGGTTACAGCAAGACTACTTTCTTAAGCAGGTCAGGTGACTTATGCTGAGTAGCTAAGTGCTGATGCGTTGCCCTGGGCTTGCCTTTTGTGGGAGAGCTGAGCATAGAAACTTAGTTAAGTTTTGGTGCTGACTTGGGGCTTAGCATGTGCAACTCCCTCCTAAGTCCAGAATTATTCTCTTTCAAGGAAGAGAAACTCATCCAAACAAGCTTAAGTCTGAGGACAGTGGTCAGCAAAATGGAGCCACGGTTTGCCACTCCGTTGACTAATGAGTTTGCTGACTGCTGTCC
>PVJN01012279.1:0-51737 GCA_004026805.1 Lasiurus borealis
GCCATTTTACTTATTCTTAAATTATCTATATAAGAACTCATAAATTTATTCATGAATAAATTAGAAAAAGAATAAGTGCTTAAGGTTAGCAATAAATAATTTTACTATTTTAGTCATTTTAAAACCTGAATTAAATTGATTATGAAAATATTGTTAGTTTTAATAACATTGGCTATTACTAAAATTTAACTAATGATATAAATATTAAATATTGACTAAAATATTAAACTGCAGTAATAGCCAATAGCTAATGTTTTAGTAAAGTCATGAAGAAAGTGAAAAAAGAAAACATACAAGCAATTATCTGGAAACTAGAGGCCCAGTGCATGAATTCATGAACCAATGGGATCCTTTGCCTGGCCTGCAGAATCGGGCCAAATCCAGCTCTCTGATATCTCCTGAGGGGTGCCAATTGCAAGAGGCTGCAGGCCAGGCTGAGGGACACCACCAGTGCACAACTGGGACTGGAGAGAGACACATGAGGTCAGCCAGCCGGGGAGGGACTTCAGGAGGGCTCCAGGGTGTGTCCAGCCCCTCTCATTCTGTCCTGATCAGCTGGACCCCAGCAGTAGTAAGCCAGAATACCTGTCAGAAAATCTGTTCCCTGGTGGTCAGTGCACGTAATAGAGAGTGGTTGAGCGGCCCTAGCATATCATTACCATATCACAATTGGATTGATTGAACAGACAACTTAACACTTAGCATATTAGGCTTTTATTATATAGGACAGAGCATAAATATTTCAAAGGTCCTGAGGAAAGAATTTCCCTTGCCCATTGCAATAGCCAATGGCTGGAGTGAAGGCAGCCAAGTTGTAGGTAGGAAGAGATGAAGCTAGAAATGTGACAAGGACTTTGGCTTCTACCCTATGTGATTTTGGAGGCAACATGTTATACTTGGACTTGCATTTCCAAGGCCACTTTGTCCCTGAGGTTTTTAAAATAGACTGTAGGAGCATAAGACTGGATCAAGAAATAGTAGTTCAGAAGACATTGCAATCATCCAAGTTATTGGGACTACTGTTCCTGAGTGGCAGTGGTGGAAGTGGTAAGATGTGGTCAGATCCTGGATACAGTTGAAAAGTGGGGCCAAGAAAATTTACTAAAGGATTGGATGCATTGTGTTCATTATATTTATAAAAACAATGATTTTAATACAACAAGCCTACTGATTTTAGGTCCATCTTCCTTGACATGGATTTTCATGAAAACTATTTTTCACAGCTCTTCTGCTAAAATGACATGATCGTTATGATTCAATAACTGCAAAAAACAGCTTCAGTTCTACATGACAGCTGCCTCCCAAATAAAAAATGTGAAGATTATCCACAGAAGGGTTATAACCATAAGCAGAAAAAATTAGACAAAATAAACTGAAAACTGTATATATGGTGTATAACTTTAAAACTAATTATTATTATTAAGGCATCTAATTTTCTAGACTTTCTCTTTCCCTAGCCATTGTAGTTAATTTTACTGTGCATTCTATTTTAGCTTTACACCAGGGTCTCTGCATATTACTTCTGGGAAAGATATAAAGATATTTATTTCTTGAATTTACTTACTTAATGAGTTTTCTCCTTTTTATGGGTTATACCTGTTTTACCAATCAGACAAATCTATTTTAAAATCTCTCTCCCATAATTTTTTTTTCTCATAAAAGGGTCCATAAAACAGCATTTATTTATTCAACTAATTGAAAATATTCTAAATTGTTTTGTTTGATATTTAATAAATCTTTTACACTGTTGCATGTTAAACTTTATGCAATATTTCCTTATAATACCAATTGGGATTAGATACTTCTAAGGTCCCCTTCACATTAATTTAATAATTTCATGACTTCAACTGCCTAATTTTTCATTGCCACTTGATTAAGATCAAAGACAGAGCAAAATTGAACAGATGATATCTGTGAAAGAAATATGTCTGGTCAGATTACTGAACACTATGCTCTGCTGATGTCAAACCATTTTGCCACAGAGAACATTTCTGAGGCTGCTAAAATAAAATGTTAATCCACACAGAGAAACTCGATACTGTCCTTGTCCTGTCTCAGTAGATACTCACTGACTCTTCATTGTCCTCATGATACTGTACCCGCTAAATCTCCTACATGTGTGCTTATATTTCTGATTGTATATGCCTCCAATACAGTTTCCAAATTCCTTTTGTATAGATTTGTAGCATTTGTTCAATAAATGGTTGTTAAGTGGTGAAAGAGACATTATTGAAGTAAGGATATAAGGCAACAAGATATCCTGCATTGCACATAAGAAGGACCCAATCACACAGTGGCAATTTTCTCCTCTTACCTCTGTCCAGCTTTGGACATTCGTACTTTTCAGCTACATCTTGTAATTTTCCTCTTATTAATTAATGCTTAATTCTAAACAATCAGAAAATCAGTAATACTTTCTGGGTCACATGAGCTTGCATAGCCTCCTGAAGATACCAGGAAAGAAACCAGTTAGAGTCCTCATGTGTATATAATGTATATATACATACATATATATACATACGTGTATGTGTGTGTAAACAAATATTTCTTTTTATTATCAAAAACTCATAACACAGAAATAATATAAACCCATAAATAGAATTGTTGACACTTTGAAAGGCATATTTAACCATGCAAATCTTTAAAAAAATATGCGACAGTTTTACACAAAGAAAGAAGTGAGGAAAGCAGACAATCTCTTTTGGAGACAAAGAATCTCTTGAAAATAAGCACATGGTTAGTCTTTATAGGTAAATATACTTCAGCTACATGGTTTTAATAAAAATTACCATAGAAAATACATTCACAAGCAAAAACCCATTCATATAGTATCACAATAATCAGAGCAGCATGTCAAGGGTATGTGTGTGTAATCACTAAAGATCTTACCCCCAAAGTTTAAGAATATATGGGGATTACCAGAGGGAAAGTAGAAGAGGGCAAATACAGGGAATAAATATTGATGGAAGGAGACTTGACTTGGGCTGGTGAACACACAATACAATATACAAACAAAGTATCATATTTTCCATAAAAGTACCACTTTTCCAGCCCCATATTAAGAAATCACTATTTTAAACATAAAACAGAACATATTTTTATTTAGTAATTACTACAGGTAATGTTTAGATACCAGTACTATAATATTACGCAGCATATCACTTTAATCAACTTCTGTTGCATCACTGCTCTCTTTTTCATCACTATTAGTTCCAGACATATCAATTTCTTCATCTTCTATTGTATCACTGCTATCTTCTGAGTCACTGTCTATATGAGTAAGATCATCCTCATAAATTGGTAGCATTTTCTGAGCTAACTTTGTTCATGTTCTCATGGCCAACCCTCCTCTCCTCATGAAATTGAAGCACCATTTCCCTTTCCTGTAAAATTAACAATGTTCATTTCACTTGCAAATATTCTGGCCTGACATTGAAGAAGTTTGGCTGACACACATAAGCCACTCTGGTGCTGCTCCATAATCCAAGTCTTAAACCTCTGCTCCAAGTTTGCCCATTTTGCTGGTTTTCCTCTTAAGGCCTTCTTCTTTTTTTTGGCCTCTTAGGTTCTTCTTCCTGTTTTCTCCACTGTCTAATCATACACTTAGTGGGAGGAGGTTCAAATTGTTTCTCTGAAGCTCTATTTCCATGCTCTTTTGCACAACTGATTACATTCAGTTTGAATTTTGCAGAGTAAGACAACTGTTTACCAGTATTTAGTATCCTTTAATTTTATTTTTTGCATACTTTTTTTTATTAATGTGTTGCATGTATATATATCTTCCCATTGCCTCCCCCCCTCTCCCAGGCATACCCTAACCACCCAGTGTCTTCTGTCCATTGGTTATGCTTAAATGCATGCATACAAATCCTTTGGTTGATTTCTTATCTACTGCACCTCTGCTTAACCTTCCTGCTGCAATTTGACAGTCTGTTTGATGCTTTACTACCTCTGTATCTATCATTTTATTCATCAGTTTATAATATCTTTATTATCCACAAATGAGTGAGATCATGTGGTGCTTCTCCTTCATTGACTGGCTTATTTCACTTAGCATAAGACTCTCCAGTTCCATCCAGGTTGCTGCAAATGGTAAGAATTCCTTCTTTTTTATGGCAGCATAGAATTTCATTGTGTAGATGTACCATCTGCTGACTGGCACCTAGGCTGTTTCCAAATATTAGCTATTGTAAATTGTCCTGCTATGAACATAGGGGTGCATATATTCTTTCTGATTGGTGTTTCTAGTTTCTTAGGATATATTCCTAAGAGTGGGATTGCTGGGAGTTCCATTTTTAGTTTTTTGAGGAAACTCCATACTGTTCTCCACAGTGGCTGCACCAGTCTGCATTCCCACCAACAGTGCACAAGGGTTCCTTTTTCTCCACTTCCTTACCAACACTTGTCATTTGTTGATTTGTTGATGAATGCCATTCTGACAGGTTTGAGATGGTATCGCATTGTCATTTTGATTTGCATCTCTCAGATAATTAGTGACTTTGAACATGTTTTCATGTGTCTCTTGGCCTTCCTTCTGTCGTCTTTTGAAAAGGTTCTATTTAGGTCCGTTGCCCATTTTTTTTATTGGATCATTTATCTTGCTTTTGTTAAGTCTGTGTGCATCCTTTTTCTGAAGTGGGATTCTTGTATACAGCAGATATATGGATCATGTCTTCTTATACAATCAGTTACCCTATGTCTTTTGATTGGAGCATGTAATCCATTTATATTTAAAGTTATTATTGATAGGTACTAATTTGTTGCTATTTTTATTCTTTACCCCTGTGTTTCTTCTTCACTTCCTATTATATTTTTATTTTATTATTATTATTATTATTATTATTATTATTATTATTATTATTATTTTACAGCAGATCCTTTAACATTTCTTGCATTGCTGGTTTGGTGGTAATGAATTCCCTTAGTCCTTTTTTGTCTGTGAAGCTCCTGATTTCACCTTCAATTTTGATTGAAAGCTTTGATGAGTACAGTATTTTTGGATTCAGACCCTTCCTTTGCATGACTTTGTAAATTTCATTCCATTCCCTTCTGGCCTGATGAGTTTCTGTTGAGAAATCAGTAGCTAGTCTTATGAGGGTTCCTTTGTAGGTAACTTTCTGTTTCTCTCTGGCAGCTTTTAAGATTCTTACTTTGTCGTTGGTGTTTGCCAATTGAATTATAATGTGCCTTGGTGTCTGTTTTTCTGGGTTCATTTTTCTTGGGACTGTGAGCTTCTTGGATTTGTGTGGGTTTTTTTCTTTCCTGTATCAGGGAACTTTTCTGTCATTATTTCTTTGAAAAGATTTTCTATTCCTTGCTCAGTTTCCACTCTTTTTGGAACCCCAATTATGTGGATATTGTTTTGTTTCATGTTATCCCAAAGTTCCCTTAGGCTTTCCTTTTGCTTTTTATTTTTATTTTTCTAGAAGCTGCTGTACTTGGGTATTTTTTCCTTGTTTGTCTACTAGCTCACTGATGCCGTCCTTTGCTTCTTCTAGTCTACTTTTGATGCTTTCTATTGAGTTCTTTATAGCAGCGATGCCATTTTTTATTTTTTCTTGATTATTCTTCATTTCCTCTTGGCTCTTTTTCATTTTCTGTTGGCTCTTACTCATATTGTCACTTTTGTTTTCCATTCTTTTCAGCCACTTTATGACCATTTCTCAGAACTCTTTCTCTGGCAGGTATATTTCTGCTTCTATTTCATTTACTTCCTTTTCTGGTGATACCTGCTTTTCTTTCAAATGCAGGCATTTTCTTCCTCTGCCCATGATCTTTCTTCTCTGGGTGTCTGATTATGTAGTTCTCTCTCCTTATCCCAGTCAAAATATGACTTTTCCCTTTATGTGTGGCATGTGGAGCTCCTGTGAGTACGAGTTTTTGTGCCAAATGGAGAGTGGTATTTTGGGTCCCCGGCTGTTCGGTGGGTGCTGTAGACTGCCATAGACATCCACTTCGCCCTGAAAGATGGCATGGTCTCGTGTTCACGCTGGTGGCTCTAAAAGACAAAAACCTCATGGCAGTAGGGCTGCCTGGTCAGGGAAGTCCAGTCGAGCATTCCCTAACCTTCTCCTGGAGGATAACTGTCCTTTCATTTATTTATTTTTTTTGAAATCTTTATGTGTTCAGAATTCTCTGGGTCCCTGTTGCATCTGCATACTTTTCATCTCCACTTCCAATTTCAGCATCAGCTGACATCAGTAACAATAAGGCTCATGATTGAAGGAAGCCTGTTTGACAAGTTATGGGCAGCTATGCACCCATGAGACTCACACCTCAGCTGATTTTCATGTATAAGACAACCTTTGATTTTCAGTCTAACGATTTTAGAGGGGGGAAACAAAACAAAACAAAGCAAAACAAAACAAAAACTGTGTCTTTTACATGGAAAAATGCAGTATTATACAATTGCACACGTGAAACCTAAATAATTATAGTAGCCAATTTTATCCCAATAATTTAATAGAAAAAAGAACTACATTTCAAATTATAATCTTGGTTTTCATTATACTTGATGGGACAAAAAGCAACAGGGGTATTTATGTGTCTTTTAATGTTCACACTTGTTTGTGTCTCTTTAATTGGATTCTCTCTTTGCTTTTCCACTTTTTAGTCCATACAGCATCAAATCACAAACTGATGTACTAGATATCTCTATGCATGAAAGAACCATACCCTGTTAATGTTAATGCAGCTTATTTAAGTTTCACTATAAATAATATGTGTGGTAAAAAGGAAGCAAGATAATTGAGAAACAAAATATGTGGAAAACTGAGGAGAAAGGTAAGAAAATAAAATGATGGGGGTGATGGAGGGGGGAAATAATTTATTTAAAGCTAAAAAATGAATGACACTAAAGGTAATATTATGTGTAATTCTGAAATCCTAAGTCTTTTTTCAATAAATGTAATTGACTGCACAGAGTAGGTAAATCACCAGGGAGAAATTTAGGGAGGTGTCAAAGACAAAAAAATAGTTCTAATATTTCTAAATCTAGAATTGGAATTCTAGGCTAGTAGTCAATATTATGTATAGATTAACATTGCTAACCATGATAACAGCATAGTTCTAATGTGTGATTTTAGAATCACATAGAATCAATTATTTTAAAGGAGTACTATATTTTTCAATACTCTAGATTAGTGGTGGACAAACTATGGCTTGTGAGTCACATGAGGCTCACAAGCCGCGGTTTGCCATTCTGTTGACTAATGAGTTTGCTGACCACTAACCTAGACTCTTTATTCCAATAATTACAAGCTGTTGTTGTTCCTTGTGGTTAAACCCCTAACGCAGCGGTCGGCAAACTCATTAGTCAACAGAGCAGCAAACTACGGTTCGAGAGCTGCAGTTTGCCCACCACTCGTCTAGATCAATAAAAGACATTTAGAGTTATATAGTTTTTTTATTTTAATTTTATGTGGCTTCTACAGATTCTGGAATTAGCATTCTGTTAATGGTCAACAACTCTCCTTTAAAAGGAACATATGTATATATTTATCTAAATCTACTCAGTCTCCCCTTTCTGCTTACTATCTTATCTATAGTATTAGCTAAGACCTCCCCCTAAAAAAATGCATTTATGACATTTATACCACTTAATTTTACCAAACTTATTATGAGGAAACATCCTAACAGCAGATATAATGGCATTATGCAGAATTACTGTGAAAAAAAAAAAGTAGTTTTCTGTCCTTTCTGGATTGTACCAAAAGCATTTAAAAATATACAGGGCTTCAATACCACTATAGAAAACTCAAATTGCTTTGATTCAAAATGTCATCATCAAGAAAAAAGTCAGAATTCATAATCCATGGGGCTGATGCACATACAGGCTTATCACATTCAGTACTCTTGAGGTCAGGATTCATCTCTGAGTCTGAATCAATATTAATATTCCTTCTTGGCACTTGGTAGATGAAAAATGTTTTCTGCAAAGGAAGAGCTTCTATTACTTTTATTAAATAGTAGTTAGTTGGCTGCACTTTCCTTGGATTTAAAAAAGATAGTATAGAAATGGCTGTGCTTATAGTTTCATAGTTTGCAAGAAGTGCTTTTGAGAAATGATATTTTAACTTTATAGGATTCTATGACTTCACAATAATAGTATTTTAATTTAGTTCAATATGCTTCTTTCTTAAAAATCTAAAAGTGTAAAAGTATACTATCTCACTGGTCTTCATAACAGTCCCATTAGATCTGAATAGATTCCTATTTAATAAATCTTTGAAAAACCTGCCTCAGATGAAGTATCCTTATTGTTCTCTAAAGCACAGATTAACTCAATCCTGGGCCAATCTCCTTTATGAGAATGGGAGCACATGAATCACTTTATCTAAATCTAAAATCAGAGACAGAGCTTCTTTCTTAACTGACAGGGATTTTCCCTCCTAAAAAAAGATCATCACAGGATGCTGAGGCAGCCATCATAAATTATACAGGAGGTGTCCTGCCAGTGTTACCATCTTCCCTAATTCACCCATCAGATTGCTTACTCTCTTTAAAAAATCTGCCATTTTTACCAATAAAAGGAGAGAAAATAGAGAATTGGAGACCTATCAGGGAAGTATTTTTCTTTCACCCTCTGGAGGTAAAGATTATTGTAAGCTAAGATAATTTTAGAAACATTAAAAACATGTGTATGAAGAAAAATATCCAAGAAACATATTAGAACAATCGCCTCTGGTTGTTCGTCAGGCAATATGGTATATTAATTTCCTTGAAAAACCTCTCCAGTCATGTCTTGTTGGGAGCATACAGTTATGTACAAATTATTTATGTTGATTAAATGTTCACAGCTGTCACCCCAGTTTCCCCCAGCATATAAAGTAGCTGATCCTTTTATACTTGACTCAACTGCTATAGTCTCTAAGACTATGTGAAGAAGATAAGACTGCTTCACAAATAAGGGGAACCCACAGAGTTGAGTGACAGATCTAACTAGCACAGTTCAAATGTCACTTATAAATGACTTACATTTTTAAAACATAAAGTCAAATATTATTTTTCACTCTTTCTAAAAAAATAAACAAGTACAACAAAATAATAGTAGGTTATATAAGTATTAGGAGTTGAAGCACAAAATCGTGTATTCTTTTGGATGGTGTAAAGCTATATTTTAAATTCCAGGGGGAACAAAATCAAAAAATAGAATGCTGTTTTTAATCTCTTGGTAAAATTTTGATTATTCATTAGCCAAATGGCCTTAAATGCCAAAGAATCTTGTGTCCTCATTTGTTTTGATTTCTACTGCACCCCTCAGGAACGTTTATAGCAAGAAGGAAAAATGTCACGAGGCCTTTGAGAGTTATTCTATCCTGTTGCTGTGGTTCAGTTTTGCCATATTTAGTGTTTGTTCCCATGACTTAACGTTCTGCCTCCTGCCCTAGTTTTCCAATTCTTATCCAGTTCCATAATAACAGACCCTTATTGTTCAAAGTAAGACAGTGTATTTTTTTTTCTTTTATCATTGAAGCAACCCTTTTATGTTTCACATCAGCAATCTGTATTTGGACCTCCAGATGCATTTCCTACCACATAGAAACAATACTTATAATCCCTGAAGTAAATCATTTGGAACAACAAACCTGGAAATAATACCATATATACTTATCAGCACATATATTTTCTTTGGGATTTATTTATGTAATGCAAGAGCAGAAACAAAGTAAGTCTATTTAATAGAGACTCTCAACGCTCTGTCTTGCTATCATTGAAGACAAGAGCTGTCAAAAAGAAAACACTAAAAAGATGCATGCTGCTCTCTGCTCAGTGATGTAAGTAGAACAATCTTGGACAGAGGGGCCAATATCAGACAATAGAAGAGCTAGTACAAGGTGGTCAAGTGATTAATTTCTTCCATGCTTACTAGATATCACAAAGAAGAAGGGAAGGGAAACAATAGAGCTACAACAATCTTGTAAACATGATGAAATGGCATTTTGGGACTGGAAACTGGGTTCTTTGTCCACTGGAGTAAAAAATGAATCCACAGACAGAGGATAGTATAAAAATGGTAGAGATTTATTGAAGAACAAGTACAGACTCCCAAGTAGGAAGAGGGAAAGAGTCTCACCGAATGGACTTCCATGCTCATGTGAGAAAGGGGGAAGAGTCCCAAAGAATTCCTGTTTCCATAGTTATAAAGGCTGCAGTTCCTATGCCCTGATATCCACTATGATTGGTCAATATTCCCTTTCAAATTGGTTGCTATAGTAACTCCTGAGGCCCACCTCCCTCTTTGTTCTCTTATTCCTTCTGGGCTTTCTTCCTTTATCTAATGTAAATGTAGACCTTTCTTGGCTACTTCCAGTTCCCTTCCTTATCTTATGAAAATGTAACTGCACCTGGTTCCTTTTGTTATGGAAATGCCTTCTACCAGTCTGTAGACCTGTGTTTTTCCATGGGCCTCAATTCTAAAAATTCCCTACACCTGCCTATATTCCCCTAAAATTCCTGTTTCAATTATGTAGATAATAGATTAATAAAGAGTAAGAAAAGTAAAAAAGAAATATTGAAATCACCTCATGATAACTTCAATGGGAAATAGCATAGCATTACAAAATTGGTTTAATTTTCTTTTTTTTTTTTTTTTTTTGCAATGGGAAGGAAAGTTTGTATTTCTATACTGCTATCTCCAGTTAATCCTTCATCTTCTTTCCTAGGCAACACCTACACTAATAAAAGAGTAAGATGCAAATTGACCATACCTTTGTGACACCCACCAGCCAATCAAGCATGGGTATGCAAATTAACCCAACAAAATGGTGGGTTGATTTGAATACACAGGAACCAAGCACCTGGGGGCAAGATGCTTGCATTGATGCAGGTGTTCTGCACCGCCTGAGCCATTCCAGACCTATGGACAGCATGTGAAGGTAGAAAGGTGGCTCTGGCAGGAGCTGAAGTTGGTGTCAGCTGCCAGAGTAAGGAAGGCCCATTCTTGCACAAATCTTCATGCATCAGGCCTCTAATGCTGCAATAAAAGGTACATTGCAAAAATAAAGATTGAAACTTATATTGTCTTATAAGATAAATCAGGAACTATTTAAATAATTGTACAATATAAAAATGATAAATTAAATAATAATAAAAAAATAAGCCTATAATGTGCCTCAGAGAACAGTGATTTGGGAAGAGAATCATTTTTTAAGGTTGACAACCTTCCACCTTCACAGCACAGACAAGCACCTCATGACTGTTTTGAAATTTGTCATGTCTTACCTGTTAAAATCCTTAACACATTTGGGGGAGTTATCCAAATGATGTCACCATTTTTGTTTCATTATAAAACAGAAGTACTTTTAAAACTCTATATTCATATTCTAAATTAGAAATGCAAATTGTCATAAGAGCACAGAAGTTAAGTCTGAAAAGAAGAAGTAAGCAGGTCCTTTGGAATCAAACCACCTGCTCCCTCCCTCTGAGGATGCCATGTTTAAATTCAGCTACAGGGCCAGCTTTCATTGCCTCCAAAGTTTAGGTTGTCTTGAGGCCATACTCTTCAATGGTACAATTGCATTGTCAAGTTAAGATTAGCTATAAAGTTCTAAGGGAGTATTTTTAAAGGAGGCAAATAAGCACATATCAAGAATATTTAAGAGAAAGGCTTGGTAAGAGTTATTATTGATTGTCATATGAAAGTTCAATATGCTTCAGTAGAATTATCTTCATATCCTTTAGCTTAACCATATGTCATAAAGTGGAAGAAAATATAAAACCTACAATAATACAGATATATACTGTTGGTTTCAATTATATAATAGGACGACAGAGCACAGCATGCTAATAGTTCATTTTAACAATATCTAAAAGAGCATAACATTATTACTTGATTTTATTTTAGTTCTCTTTTAATATCCACTTAGGCAACTAAAACACTTTGGTCCTAGCTTCATGCACCATCACACAGAAAAGGATTTTACTAATAGGCCATGTAAATACCCATGGCATGGTTTTCTTAAGAATCTATTTGCAATATATGTGAGCTTGTTTCTGACAAGTAGTCACTTTGGGAAGAGCTATTAATGAAATTGGTCATAAATAATCCCCAAATGCTGCTAGAAGAAATATAATAGGTGAGAGCATTTTTCTTCGAATGATATATCTGCTCTTGATCTGTTTATTCCTCCTAGTACCACTAGGCTCATTGTTTTGACTGTATGTCTCTATAGTCAACTTCAACTCAGTGTACCTCCTAGACAGTTATTGTTACCAACAGTTGACAATTTATTTTTAATAATTTATTGTTATAGTTATGAATGTTAATCTTTTTCTTTGGTATTGGTAACTTTATAATGTAAAATAATCTTATTCTTTGCAAATTACTATTGTGTAAAATAAAATTATATCATAAATTAAATATTACCTAACACCACTAGAGTATATTTTTATCTTAGTTTAAAATATGATTAGTTTTTGTCTATCATTAAATTTATTGGCATAACACTATTTAAAAAATTGAATTGTTTTTATCTATGGGTATTTGTATAATTTTTCTCTCTACTTCACTGCATTTACATAAAATAGTGAAATTTACATCATAATTCTAGAAAGAACTCAGTGGTATTAATGGAGAATAACTGTTTATGTGTTATATTGATTTTAGTTTGTGCAGACAATCAACTAAATAGCAGTTATTTTGGTAAGATGGTATATAATGGAATATGTCCTCCCTAAGAATTGATTAAACTCAAAAGTAAGTAAATATACATCAATCCACTCTTTAATTATCGAAATGTCTCTGTGTTTAAGACTATCTTTCCCTATTGCCTATGTGCTGAGTATATTGTAAAAATGAATTCATGTAAATCTATTAATTTAAAAACCTCACCACTAAATGGAAGTTATAAACACAAAAATGTATAGGACATACTTGCTTTTTGAAGTGTTAACTTATAATGTTTATGCATAATTGTATTATTTACTTATTTTGTTAAATAAGCATATTTTGAGAATGTTCTGGGAACAATGCTAGGACACTGAAGGAAAAAAATAAAGCATATTATTTACATGATTATTTTAAATGATTTCAGGAGACTATAGACACATAAATAAATCATTGTGGTAAAACAGTGAAGGCTAGAAATATATAATAAATACAAAATAAATGAGAGAACTTTGACAAATACTTAATTCTCCACCAAATGGTAGTCTGGGTCCTCAGAGAAGCAAACACTGTGAAAGTATTTGCTATGCAAGAGGTTTATTGGGGGAAATGCTAGGAAAAGAAAAGGACAGGGACCCAGAAAAGGATGAGACACCTTCAGTATGTCACTTATGTCCCCCAAAGAAAGAGATCTGAATGGTGTATTTCCACTGCTGCCACAGTACAGCACTTGTCTCACACAAGTTCAAGACCCGGTACCCCATCATCCCCAAAGACCTCTCTTTTGAGGGCAAATATAAAAGAGATGTTGGTGAAATTAACCTTATGGTTACTTTTGATTATATGTCATCTATTTATTCTCTCCTTTTTTTTCTAAAATGCTTTCTAAAAACCCCTCACCCTCAAGTTTCAAGAATAAGAAATTCTTAAAGGTTATCCTTAATGACTTAAGTTTCATTTTTAAGAGGTCTAAATTATTAGTGATCATATTCTTCTCAAATTAGGGTTGGCATATGCATCTTTACAGCTGCAATGAGAAGATTAAGTAGCAGAAGATATCCAAGTGGATAACAAATGCACTTATGCCCATCCTGTTATAAAATTCAGTCCTATCTTCTCCATTAGATCAAGATCAATTACACTTTCCAGAGGTTGACTGTTCTTGCTCTCTATTGCTTAGAAATAAGGTGTTCACAGAGCCCCAGTAGCATGGTAATAATATCCTTACTGTGTCTCCTGACAAAAGGGTAAAAATAGGGTCGGGACTTCGGAAACAGAGTAGCAAAATTCCCAGTGAGTCACTGGAATTAATGATAGCACTCATTTCTACTTGCTCCTTGATTACCAGGTTCATATGTTCCTCAAACTGGTAACGCGGCACCTGAATAGAACATTCTCTCATATAATGTGTATACTGCTTCCTGAAGGATAGTACCATCCTTTCAGAGTGTTGCCTCTGAACTAACACCTCAGTTATGCTTTTAGAAGGCTTTTCCATGATTCTCAAAGACTGACTGCTTTAACATTGTCAGATATGTAATACAACAAGTGGATTTCGTGATTTTATCTCTTTCTTAAACCTTCTTCACTACAAAGTTGTTCTCATTTACAAATAGTATAATGGGTGGGATCTATGCCTGTGGATTATGCCCTCTGGATAGTATTAGTGGCTGAAGCTCAGTGGACAAGTCATTGATATATCTAAAATAGTTATCTATCCTTAGAAGGACAAGTTTCTGATCTTTCCTGGATAAAAGGAGTTAAACATAGATGAGTTGAGTGGTTTTCTTAAGAATGGCTTATTAGTCTTCTTTAGTAGGTCTTAAAATCAGTCTCTGTTGCTATATAAAGTTATATCAACCTTTGCTATGATAAAGATCTGAAGAGTTTGCTTAAACCTACAGTAAAATTATGAGTGAGCATTCCTATGTGTCCTACTTGAATGTAAACTGTTTCTGACTAGAATGACAATAAAAGCATAATTACAAAATCACTAGCCATATACTATTTACCTGAAACCATATTAATCTACTCTGAAATGATACCATGTTCAGCACAACCAGGCCTAGTGATACTACTTAATCAACCCCGAATTAATGCATAGTCATATTCCAAGATTTTGCAGGGCAAGACTGGCATATAATAAGAATAAAAAACCCTGTATCCTTTCAGAATTTAATAGTGTTATACACATGTATTGTCCCCCCTTCCAGAATCCAAAAATTACACTAGGGACCCAGCATGTGAAATTGTGAGAGACCCAGGAAGCAGAGTCCTATGGCTCAGCAGGTCCAAGAAAGAGTCCCACAGCCCCAGCAGGACCCAAAAACCCACTCACACCTCCAGTCAAGTCCTCCAGAGTCGAGTCCCTGTCCACCCAGGCATGCCATACTGCACACGCAGCCCCACTTACCCTGTGTATGCAGCCTCCTACTGATTGGTGGTTATGGCATGGTGGTGTGAGGACCACAGGCTTTTTATATAATAGATTTGTCATAGGGGAAGTTTTAGAGGTTGCCACATAGCCCCTCTACAATCAGACTTACCCCATAGGCAAGGGACTTAAAGTGGGACTAGTATGATTGCCAATTATATCAATTCTAATTATAACTAAAGGGAATGGGAAAAAAACAACAACAATAGCATCCTATATATGATACTGATTCAGAATATATACAGCCTACTAGAGAACTTGATCCAAGTATTGCAAAGTATTGTCACTTACCCAGCATTAGTGTCATGAAAAGGCCATTTCACTATTCTATAAAGTCAGCTGCTTCTGAATGGTGGTTAACATAGTAAAAGCAGTAAGTTCCATGAGCATAGGCTCATTGTTGCACTTATTTTGCTATGAAGTGAATTCTTTGATCAAAGGAGTGGTGTGCAGAATGCATAATAGTGGATAAGGCATTATATAAGGCTATTCCAATGCTGTCATCAATATAATGGGCCAGTGTGATATCTTGTGGAAGAGCAAGATGATCAGGATTTCTGAGAAGCAGATTATGACAGGTTCAGAGAGTAGATATACTCATGATGCAGGGCAATTAAGTTGTAATGCTAGGCTTGCCAGCTGAAAGTGCACTACTTCTGGTGGACATTATAGACAGGGATAGAGGAAAAGGCATCTGCCAGGTCAATAGCTATAGGTATACCTGTACTATAGGATATGTGAACTTGCTCAAGCAATGAAACCACAATAGATATAGCAGTTGGAGGTACTCTAATTCTCTAATAACATCTGTTTCCTACTTAGGCCAAATAGATAAGTTGAATGGGGATGCTATTTTCTTATCACCATTCCTGCATCTTTCAAATCCTGTATAGTGGTCCTAAGCTCCACAATAGCTCTAGAAATGCAATACTGTTTTTGTTTACAGTTTTCCTAGGTAGAGGCAGTTCTAGTGGCCTCCACTAGGCCTTTCCCATAATAATAGCCCTTAGTCCCAGATCAGGGACCCATGGAGGGAAGCTGCCAGCAACTAAGTATGTGTATATATATTTCAGTTATACATTTGAAACTGGGGCTAGAGCCACAGATGAGTAGATGAGTTTGGGGACCCAATAAGTGCACAATGATATAGACTTAAATTAAAATTCATTGATTACCTGATCTCTGTAAGCCTCTACTTTCACTGGTGGATTTCAGTGGTGTTTTGTGTCTCCTGGAATCATTATTAGTTCAAAGTTAGTGTCAGTAGATCCTAACAAATCTGATTATTTCCTTTCTTCCAATGCAGCTACCCTCCTAAAAAGTCAGAGGTCCCTTTGAAGAAGGCTAGAAGAAAAATTAACATTAATTTTTACTAATGTACTGAGACTTTTCCTGAAGGAAACTAAACTTCCCTCCATTTTAAAGGTTCTGAGTCTATGAAATGGTTTGAGTCTAACAATTGATTGAAACACTCTGAGTCTCTGTTTTTATAATTTAGGTACTCTTATTACTAAATTTGGTATTATTCACAGTTCTCCAGACAACAGAACCAATAAAATATGATATCTATTATAAGAAATTGGCTTACACATGATTATGGGATCTGCCATCTGCAAGCTGGACTCTCAGGAACTGATATAGTAGTTAGAAGATCTGAGAGAAAGCCAGTGATGTCAATTTCAGTGTAAGTCTGAGGGCCTGAGAACCAGGACCTCTTAGGACAGAAGGAGATTGATGTTACTGCTCAATTAGGTAGAGATTTAATTCAATCTTCTCTGCCTTTTTATTTTATCCAGGCTTTCAATAAACTCTCTTATGCCTACCCACCCTGGGAAGGCCACTACTTTACTTGTTTCACCCCTTTAAATACTAATGTCTTCCAGAAACATCCTAAAAACACATAGATAATTAATGAGTAGCCACATATCTATTCCTGATCTAGTCAAGTAGACACATAAAATTGACCATCAAATTATCTCCTCCAGATTTCAAAGCACTGCCAAGAATAACAAGTTATCCCCATCCATTGGTAACTTTCCCAGAATGTAAAATTTCATATTCTGAAAAAGTGTCCCCATATCAATGAATTCTGACATTCAAGTCCCTTAATGAAGACATCCCAAAATTCATTCTCAGTAGTACTCTTGTCTCTTGTTTGTACTTGTTATCAAATTCTTGTAATTATTTAAGTATATACTTTCTTTCCCACTTATAATACCCCAGTCATGGTTTGCTGACATTTAACCCTAAATTTTAGCTTGGCAGACAATAGAGGAGATGATAAGGGGAAGACACCTGTTTTTTGCTGGTCTTTTGCAGTGTCAACACAACAGATGTATTAACTTTTACAAGGAAAGATGGATTCATCTTGCGCATTCAGAAGGATCCATGTATATGGCTCATTCCAAATTTTAGGGTTCCAGGATTTTCATCCAAACTCACTGACCTTAGCATTGGCTGAGAAATCTATCTCTTCAGCTTTGCACATCTATTAAATTTTTACCCTGCTGTATTGTTAACTCTTCTTCTGCAAAAGATAAGGTCTTTGTATGCTACCCAACAGTTTGCTATTAAATACCTGTTAATAAACCTCAGCTGTCATTATCTCTCTTCAGGAAGTTATACAGGTTAGTAAACAGCTGATTCTACTTTCTTTGTAAACATTGCTTACACAATTATCTTTCAAATGCCCAAATTAGCACACTTGCAAAAGCATTCCTCCATGTGAGCATTTTAAAGACAACACTAGCCAAATTTTTAGCAATTTTAGGCACAAGATTTTCCTGCCTCACCTCTTAAGTGGTTGATTTCTTTGCTTATTGAGTAATGAGTAAGCCAGTCCCAAATTCCTATCCTGAAATCTGTTTTCTCAGTATCACATGTGTTAGTCTGGGTCCTGCCCAAAGCAGATTTCAAGACAGGATTAGATATTCAAGGTCTATTGGGTAACATGTGAGTGAGAAAAAAATGGGGAAGAATGTAGAGGACTGAGAGTCACTGAACTCTAATACAGGTCTGATCACTCTCAAGGGAAGAGGAAAGGAAGAAAGTTTGAGTGGAAGACTTTAGACTGCAGTGCAGTTTTAAGAAATTTCAGCAAGGCTGAGTCTGCAAGCCAAAGTCACCTATCAGAGGAATCCCAAGGCTCACAGAAATTGAACTATTGTATTGTGCCTTCTATATTTCCTCACTGGCTAGGAACAACTCTTGAGAAATATGGCCTCAACATGAAAGTTGTGTGGTGATGGATTTCTGAGTGGATCACCTGGGATCTTCATTCAATTATGCATTCCTTCTGGGAAATTCAAGAGGTGTATATTCATGTCTGCCACATATTTATGCCACTTAAATTGAAACATTGTTTTACAATGTTACAGATGTTTTGTTTTCTGCATAACAGAAAAGTTTTCTGAAATTATATTGGTCTACTAAGACAGCTATGAGTAACTGTTGGTTTAAACACGACTAAAGTAAACTGCATTTATAATGGCCAGCACTACCCTAAGCTGTTTGGCTCAGAGGATAGAGCATCCGCCAGCAGACTGAAGGGTCTCAGGTTTGATTCTGATCATGGGTATGTACCTTGGTTGCAGGCACATCCTCAGTGAGAGGTGTGCAGGAGGCAGCTGATTGATGTTTCTTTTTCATCGATGTTTCTAACTATCTCTCTCCCTTTCTCTCTGTAAAAAATCAACAATATATATACATTTTTTAAAATGGCCAACACTGATGAAGGAATAATATGGGATGCACAATGACAGGAGAAAAATCCAATAATAAACATTTTATACCTGAGCTTAAAAGATAGAAGTGGGAGATCTGTATGTAAATGTACCTTAGAATAATAATAAACAGTAATTTTTGGTAATAAGATCACTGACCATTCTAACTATATATTTTTCTCTTTCATTCATCAGATCATAACATTCAAATAGATGATTAAAAGGACTGAAAGTTATTATGAATACTATCCTTATGGTTTAGTTCATCTCTATTATGAGTTATCTATAGCCATCTAAATAACCAAAGAAAGTCACCATTCAGTAAAAGTCTGTATTTTTTAAAATTATCCCCTACTTAATCAGAGAAAAATTTTAGCATATCGATGTTATAATCAAAAAGTCTGTTTCAAATAGTTATATAAAATGTATTTGGTCTTATATTATTTCATTTGTAAACAGAAGACAGAGTTTATCCTGCTCAAAATTCATTTTCAACTATATATCCTGTATGTCTCTGCCAAGATACTAACATCCTGCCCACATTTTTTTTTATGAATGATGGAGAGCCAATAATCCCATCTGGCATGTAAGAAACAAAAATAAAAATAAATAGATGCCTCAGTAATCAATATAGAATGAATAAGCATATATTTGGTTAGGAACTCAGCTATCTCTGAAAATATGTTAAAATTGACTTTCACAAGTTAATACCAAAATAATTTAATTATCTGAAATTCAAAGGAAATTGTTATTTACATGAAAATACTATATTGTAAAGGTGCTATTAAAAGGATATAGTTTTGTTCTACATTTAGGCACAATATATTTACTATTGTGTAAATACAAGAATTTTGTTGTCTCATAAGGCATTTAAACAATGAATGAGGTATATATTGCTTATGTGATTTGTTTGTGTATTTCAATAGTATGCCACAGAAGGCTTATGACCACAGAGAACTTGTGAATAGATTTAAATTCAAGTCATCCTTATCATAGGGAAAATAAGAGCTGGGACTGTATATTAAATGTTATATGATGTTTTGATGTCATGTGTATAAACACTCAATGACCACTTCAGGTCACTACCTTATATTTCAGAGTCACCACAGGAAAAACATTTCTTTGTTGCCATTGATATTTATTATTATGGAAAGAAATGAAATGGGTTATATTACAGTAATGTGAAATTTAAAAGTAGAAAATTGAAAGCAAATAATCTATTATTTTAATCCTCATATACATTGCTATGATAATAGCAGAAATGATTATGGTTCCTTAACAGAGGGTGAATTGTTTCTGTGCCTTAAATTATTATACAACTATAAAAAGAGAAAATATTCAAAGGTAGAATAAAAGTACATTTATAACATTAAAAATATCATTATAAATTTTTGGAATAGTAAATTAGAACTATAGGTATATCAATCTAAATTTAGAGAAATATAAAATTGAATATAGATAAATATCCATGATTTTTTTTTAATTACGTTTTTATGGTAACATTTGCCCTAGACTAAAACCTGCTGGTAGGCTTGTAGTCCAGAGGAAAAATACATTTTTAAATATATATAAAAACTAAAACATTCATTAGAAGAGTTGAAAATGAAAGATGTTTGTAATTTTAGGCTGCTTCTTTTAATTTCGTTTGAGCGTGATTCACCATCTTAACATCTTAGTTCTTAATTCAGAAAGTGGTTTCTCCATGTGTAAATTTGAATGGAGTGAGGAACAATTATTCAGGTAATGAAGATAAATAAACTTGTTCTAAATGAAAGTGGTTTTATTGGTTCAAATTATCCAGAGTGGATACATAAATTAATTAAATTAGCTAGAAAATTGCTCAGCCCTTTACTTTGCATGTGAGGATACAACCTTAATAATATAATAAAAATATTTAAAATGGTACACCATGCAAAATATGTGTGCCTCCCTACAAAGAAACTCTTTATATCACAGTACTGCAGAATACTTTCTCTTTTTTAAAAGATATATTTTTATTCATTTCAGAGAGGAAGGGAGAGAGAAATTGAAACATCAATGATGAGAGAGAATAATTGATCGGCTGCCTCCTGCAAGCTCCACGCTGAGGATCAAGTCCACAACTCAGGCACATGCCCTGACCTGGAACCAAACCATGACCCATGTCCTGGTTCACAGGTTGATGCTCAACCACTGAGCAACATTAGGTGATATTTTGTGATTTTAATACATAATTACAAATACATTTACCACAGGTTTTACTTTTCTTTAACCCCAAATATAAAAACATGACTATATCCAAGTAATAAATACTAGTAAATATGCCTTCAACATTACAGAGAATTGCAAGAATAACAAGCTCTATCCAGGTGATACCATTGCAATTAACTAGTTATTAAAACATAGGAAAAGAGCAAAGGGAATTCCAGATGTTATAGGCATGTTCCCTTCAAAGCACAAAGCACTGGGAAAAGGGTCCAACAAAGGGAAGATAGAAACATTCCCAGTAAGTTTGGGATGGCATAGGGGCCCCCAACAGCATTGGATTAATGAACTGCAGTGAGCTTACTACTGTATTGAACCCAGTTGCAACATGGAAAGGAAACTCTGAACACTGGCTTTAATTGTAGCTCTACTGAAACAATAGGGACACTTTCATGATTGAGCGAAATGGGACTTTGGAATCTCAGAGATGTAATTCTATAGAAATAAAACTTTCTACTATATTTTATCCTCATGTCCTAGTCAAGGCAAGTTTCTTGTCTTGAAATATTGCAAGGACCCCACTCCTGCTACCAATGGGGGAAGATGAGGCACATGTTTCAATAGTAATACAGCTAATAGAGTTTTGTTCTAAATATAATTTTTTATTTTGTTATGGTTTTGAAACTATGCTCATGCCAATATTTTAAAAGAAGCCTCAGATTCTCCTGGTTCATTCTATTCTCCATTAGGCTGCAGACCTTGTCAACTCTTTTTATTTTGTATGTATGTATGTATGAATGTATGTATGTATTTAAATGTTATTCCATACAATGATTAAATGTCAGTAGTTTCTGTACTTGATATTTTATCTTTTGTCAATATCCTATCTAATAAAAAAGTAATATGCAAATTAACCATCACTCCACAAGATGGATGTCCCAATGTGGACACAAGATGGTCACCACAAGATGGCCAGCAGAAGAGGACAGTTGGGAGTGATCAAGCCTGCAGGGGAGGGCAACTAGGGGTGATCAGGCTGGCAGAAAAGTTGTAGGAGACGGGGCCTGTAGAGAAGGGCAGCTGGGGGGATGCAGGCATGCAAGGGAGAGCAGTTGGGGAGACCAGGTCTTAGGGCAATTAGATGTGACCAGACCTTCAGGGGAGGGTAGTTAGGAACAAACAGGCTGGCAGGAGAGGATTTAGGCATCAATCAGGCTGGCAGAAGAGTGGTTAAGGGGTGATCAGGCTGACAGGCAGAAGCAGTTAGGGACAATCAGGAAGGCAAGAAGGCGAGCAGTTGGGAGTCAGCAGTCCTGGATTGTGAGATGGATGTCCGACTGCTCTTTTAGTCCCGATCCTACTCAAATTTAGCATGCAGCTCTTTTCTCCCTTGATATCTCAGTGATTTAAAAAGAGTTGAAATCAATGAGCACACAATCAATGTCTCATCTCAAGTGTACTAAAATATATATATATATATATATATATATATATATATATATATATATATATATATATATATACTAGAGGCCTGGTGCACAAAATTCATGCACATGGGGTGTGTGTCCCTTAGCCCAGCCTTCATCCTCTCCAATCTGGGACCCCTCGAAGGATGCCCAACTGCCAACTGCCTGTTTAGGCCCAATCTCCCACATTGGAGAAGGTGAAGGCTGGGCTGAGGGACACCCCCCCCCCGTGCACAAATTTCGTGCACCAGGCCTCTAGTGTGTGTAGTGTGTGTTGTTGTGTATATATATTTATATATATATAAATTTTTTGTACTCAAGATGAGACATTGATTGTATGCTCACTGATTTCAACTCTTCTTAAACCACTGAGATATCAAGGAAGAAGAGAGCTGCATGCTAAGTTTGAGTCCCTATTCTGCTGTGAAGGCAATTCAGGATGGCAACCTAGGTCTGTGCCCAGTGCAACCTGCAATCTAGCATATATGCATACAAGCCTATAGTTAAGTCCCAACCCCCTTTCCTCTTGTGGTCTAGTCTAGAAAAACCTATCTTACAGAGGCCATAAAACTATGCAAAACCCCACAAGGGCAACTGCCTCCTGGTGTCAGACGGAATCTTGGTAGAAATCTCACTTACCCCCTTACAACCATCACAGGGGCTCAAAAACTTAGAAAAGTTCAGAAGCTTAGTCCATATTTGGGGGACAAAGAATCGAGGGGGGTAGGGATAAAAGGGAAAGCCATGCCATATTTGGCAATCAGATTTGGGAACCAATTCCCCTGAGATTCAGCACCAGTGATCCTGCAAGTACATTTCCTGCTCTTCTGAGTGCCTGGATGTTTTGTTTTAATGCCGCCTGGAAATTTTGCTTTAACACTGTTACTTACTGATATGTGAAATTAAGCAAGTCTTCATTAACTTTATTTATGAATATAAATGAGTTTATACATGAACAATAAGTGTTTTTTAAAATATATTTTTATCGTTTCTCGGCCTTTTGGCTAAGATCAAGTGTAAAATACATATTTATTGATTTCAGAGAGACAGAGAAAGAGAGATAAAAACATCAATGATGAGAGATAATCATTGATCGGTTGCCTCCTGCATACCCCCGTCTGGGGATTGAGCCCACAAACCAGACCTTTGCTCTGACCAGTAATCAAACTGTGACCTAGGGTTCATAGCTCACTGCTCAATCACTGAGCCACACTGGCCAATCTGGACAAGTAATTTTAAATGATACTGTTTTTTTTAAAAAACTAATATTAAGTTAACAAAAATAATCATTAAAAAAATTATCAGTTGGAAAGAGTAACTGTTTAAGAAATTTTAAAAACTATTATTTCCTTCAATTTTATATGATTTAAATTTAAAATATTCTTGTTGAAGATGGTAGGAATTAAATATAGAGACATTTAATTGTGAAATCATACAACTATTGATAAGATCTATAGTTATATAAGATTAGTGATGAACAATTACTAGTTGTTTGGTTTGTATCTATAGAGAATCCTGCCTCATTGCAAGGAAAACAACCTAACAAGAAGTGGAAATAAAATATCAGATATATAATTCCACAACAATGAGCAATAAGAATTCAATTCAACAAATTATTATTGAGCATGTACTAAGTGTGTCAATGATACTCTATATAAAGGGTGGGGTAAAACTAGGTTTACAGTTGTGAGTATGCAAAACAGTTTATTCTTATATTAGAATTTATTAATTAATGTATTATTTTCCATACAGACAACTGTAAACCTACTTTTGCCCCTCCCTGTAGTTATACAGAAATTGAGTTAAATTATGTACTTGAATAGAAATAAGGTTCACGTTCAAGATCAGCTAAATGTGAAATCCTTGGCATCCCTTAGATTAAGTCCTTTTAGTCATTCTCATTATTATTGAGATGTCTCCTCAGTTAGTGTAGTTCAGTTTACATGAGTCTGGTTTGGATATGAATAAAGCACATTTATGATACTTTTAAGTGTCATAGTGGTCATTGCATTGAGATAAGATATATAATCTTAAGTGCATATATAAGAAAATTAAAGGGGAGGGGTGGTAAAAGAAAAAAGAGTGGTTCAGGAGTGATGGGTAATGCTTGGTGACTAAAAGAGCCTTAATGTTGCCCCCAGCTTTATTAAACTTACATTTTATTCCTGATTCTAGGCCCCTGACACCCCTTTCTTAGAAAATTTACCTTTAGAAAACTTGCACTTATAACTTATTTCTCTACCAGTGTGAGATGCATATATTCTACAACCCAGGAATGTCTTTCTCAGGGATCTGGGAACCATACCTTTGAAATGTGATTATCAAGAAGATGATGCTTTATCTCTAAGGGAGGATAGGAGCCTAACTCAGATGCACCAATGAACAACACAGATGACCTAATCATTAACCAACCCTGTCATTTTCCAGTACTTTTCCACTAATTCACAGAGCCTTTACAAATTCTCCAGCCTTTAGTTTTGGAAATTTAATCCTTCTTCCCTACTGCAAATCCTGAATCAAGTCTTTCTTGCCTTTTTAACTGGCCTGGTGCAATTTTTTTTTTAACCCTGGGTAAAGACTGCCATAAAAACAACCCCTTTCTTTTCCTCTGTCTCTTTGTCAATAAAATAAGTTTAAATTAGTTCATAAAAATCAAAGATGTAGAGAAAACACAGGCAACGTTTTTGGATCTCAACAAATTATTTTTATTTGTTTTGTAATTCAGTGTAACTCAGCAGCCTCTTGTAGGTAGAGGATTATTGAGAAACTAAGTATTGAGTCTAAACTTTCTTTTTTCTTGTATATACATATATATTTAAATAATCAACACAAACAACACCCTATGGGGAGATTGGGAAGACTGCAAGTGTGGAGTAGTTCACAACAGGTTTAAGAGATAGCACTCAGTGCTTGATGGCTGACTTTTAAGTAGTCTTTAAATACTCACTTGAAGCTATGCATACAAATGTGCCCTGAATCTAATTATTTGGTAAATAGACTACCACTGAGAGAAATTTACCAATGTTAACAACTTCAATTCAAATCTCTGCAAAAGACACCCTGTTGTCTTTGCTGGAAATGTTACATGTTAAAAGGAAAATTAGCTTCTAAGAAGATAAGAAAATATAAGATGAGGAATGCAGTATAAAACTTTTTAAAAGAAGGGATAACATCAGAGAAAATAGCAAATGAGAAAAGATACATTTCTAAAAAGTTCTAATTATATTATATCTTTTTATTATAAAATAGATTTTCCCTATCCTTTTTGTAAAAGATATGGAAAATGCATAACATTCTAAAGAAAAAAAAAAACACACATCATTGACATTAATTCAACAAACAGGTATTAAAACTAGTTTTAATTAGAAATCCCCATTTAAGTCTTTTTTATTTGCATTTTCAGGCTTTCTTTATCTTCCTTCCTCCCTTTCTTGTTCTTCCCCCTTCTCTTTTTTAAGGTGAGTACATGACAGAATAGGGAGTTTATAAATTTAACTACAATTCCATAGCATATATAATACACATTAACCTAGTGTTTGGACATGCTCAGGGGGAAGGTTAAATTTAAAAGCAATTTAATTTGCACATTTAAATTACAACTTAAAATTCCACAAGGACTTATTTATGAAAATGTACTTATTTATGAAAATCTTCCTTATTAAGGACATTCCTCTCTTCTGGTCATATGCATGTGGCAAAGAGCTCTTGACTTATTCCTTGTATAATTATTATATCTCATTCTTCCAGTATCCTTGTAGACACCGTAAATATTAGCTGAAGCCGAATAATTAGATACAATTAAATTGACATACTTTCCCCAAGGCCCAACTAGTTAGATAAAGATTAATTCTCTGGACTTAATAATTAAGAAAATGTTGTATTCTCTTTAAACTAAGCCCATGGCCGGCAAACTGAGGCTCTAGAGCCACATGTGTCTTTGGCCCCTTGAGTGAGCCTCTTCCATAAAATACCAGAAGTGGTGTTGAAAGGAAATAAACTCCCCTCCATCTTGTCCTATAGGGCTCGGCCCCCTGCCTAAACCCTCTCCCTTTTCTGGGAGGGGCCCCAGGTGTGCCAGCAATGTCCTAGCTTCCCTGACCACCACCCAAATGGACCAATGAAGCTCCAGGAACACAGCGAGGGTCCTAATTAGGCTAAACCACAGAAAGACCCTAATTCAAGTGACCAATCTCTGTAACCCTAGTCACTTTCCTAAACCCTCCCAATTATCCTACCCCATATAACTCATTGTTCCCGCCAGGCTCGCTCTCTTGCCTCACTGCTGTGCCAGAAAGAGGCTGAGAGCCAAACCTGGGTTTGAATAAAGACTCTTTCCTTTTGCATCGGAAAAGGCTCCTTAGTGGTTGATTATTGGGGACCCTGAACTCTGAGCATAACAGTGTTAGAAATTTAAGTTTAAAAAATTTGGCTCTCTCATCAAAACCTGTTTGGCTCATGGCTAAAGCATAGGCCTGTGGACTGAAAGGTCCCAGGTTCGATTCTAGTCAAGGGCATGTACCTTGGTTATGGGCATATTCCCAATAGGGGGTATGCAGGAGGCATCTGATTGATGTTTCTCTCTTATCGATGTTTCTAACTCTATCCCTCTCCCTTCCTCTCTGTAAAAAATCAATAAGATATTTAATAATAAATAAAATAAAAAATTGGCTCTCAAAAAAATTTCAATAGTTGTACTGTTGATATTTGGCTCTGTTGACTAATGAGTTTGCTGACCACTGAACTAAGCTAATGTGGAAATATGGTATACTTAGGCTGATTGCTGCCTGGACTTATCTTCAGGTTAGAATCATCTGTTTAAGCACATATAGCAAAGCATCAGATCCTACCCGGTTATCATTCTCCAAAAATTCTGCCTGAGAACCACAAAAGGAGATAATTGGATTATACCTGGGTGATTAAATTCTTTGATGCATTCAGCAAAGGTTCTATATCTTTCTTACTTAATTGGACCTATGTATTTCTTTGAATGCCATTATACAGAAACTCATAAAAATACTGTATATATTTGTTTATATATTTAATTTTTAAGATTTCCAAAAATATTTATTTCAACTTGAATTTATACAAATTTTCTTGAAAATGTTTGAGACTGATTCCTTATTCAAACAGTTTGAATATTTATCCGACTATAGAAAAGCTAATGTATATTTATTTTTGTTGTTGCTAATTTTGTTAAACTGATGTCTCAATTTTATTTTTCTTCAAAAATTAAAAATCAGAAAAACCTTTTTGGAAAACATTGAGTTAATAAGTTGGCGAGGGAAAGGACAAGGAAAGTGGATATATTGGGTTAATATGTACCTATACATTTTTTGATACATTTTTTTTGTGATTTGGTAAAATAAACTGGCATTTTAACATCAGGCTATAATCCATTCAATGAACAAACAAACTTGTCACTATTATCTATAGCAAATATGGGATAATATTTTATCCATAAATAAATCAAATTAATTTCACAGCACTGAGACTAATAAAAAGTCTTTTGGGTGGTATCTTTTATGACTTTCCACATGTTAGAAACATTTTCTAGATAGACAAATTTGTTCTACTATATTGCTTTGGCAATTGGATTTTTACAAAATTAGACTTGGAGGTTTAGTATGATGCACTTATTATTGTATCATTGTAGTGAAAATATGTATCTTCATGATGATAGTTCATGTATAAATCTCTCTGATAAGATTGTAGATACAAAGGATATAAGTACTAATGAATGCAATCTCAGAATGTTGTTAACCAACAGGAAAATGAAAACATTTCAGTTATGGAGCTCTAAAATAGACCTTCTGTCCATGAAAAGTAATGCAGTCTAGACTCTGGAATTCTTAACTGGAATGTTGTAACCATTATATGACCTTTCTTCTGCTTTATAATTAGTAATAGATAGACTTACAGAGTTGGAGAGACTGAAGTTTGGCTTGGTTAACCATGTGAAAAATGGATATCCGCAAGTTGCCACTCTGAATTACCCTGACATTTGAAATGTTTGTTCTAACCAAAATTCATTTTAAGCAGGTGCAGAAATCCTTATTTACCAAATAAATGAAATCTTTCTTTTTCCTTGTCTTTTATTATCCATTAGCATGTCTCTTAGATGTTACTTATTCTGCCAATCACTGGCTTGACAAAAGAAATTCAGGAGATCTGTTTAGTATTGGCATTGCTAAAAGCTAACGTCTCTGTTTGTTACAGAAGGGTTCTTTCTAATATTTCTAGCAGAGAACGTGAAAGTCTGGCATGAGAAAAACTTTTAGTGAAAGGTCTTATATCATGAAGAAATTGGCTTTAGCTTTCTTCAGAATTTTTAAATAGAATCTCTCTAATATTATAAGCTCTGTGACGACAGCGATATTGCCTTTTTCTGAATGTTGTTTACTCACATATCCTCAGCATCTTTACCCAGTGACATATAGTGGATTCTCAATAAATATATGTAACTGAATGATTATATGCCTTCCTTAGATTTGTTTACAAAAGCTGAGTGCTGCTGCAGAATTAGATTCAGATTTCAGTCTTCTTTATCCAGACCCTTCTATGCATCATGTAATTTTCAGGTACAGCCACATACATGTACTCTTTAGCTCTCCCTGAAATACTTCCAAAAAGATACTTTTTAGTTTAAAAATTTAGGGACAACTATACTGTGATGACCTCGAGTAATCACCATCAGAATACAACCCTGGTCTAAATCATTGTGCCATAATCAAACCATAATGGATCCTAAAAAGAGTTTAAGAATCTAGAACAGGCCTAGACCCATTATTTTATTTAATCTTATTAAGGAAGTAATTAAGTAGTAAGATTATGTTCACAGAAGGACTAAACCTTAATGGGGTTAAGCTTTGAAATGAATGCAGAGGAGGAATTTATTACTAAACTCATGTGTTAGGTTCCTCTTCCCTTAATAAAATATTTTTTAAGCATAGATTCTCTTTACACACTCCAGTCCTCTCATACAAAGGAAACTTTGTTCATAATCATGTAAGCAAATAACCATGTCTTAGCTGGTAGACTAGATTTCATCAATTCCTTAATGACTGAGTGATTTTGTAATATGACCCCCTCCATGACCAGAACAGTCCAACATATGCACATTGCCCTGAAGACCCGCGGAGACCCTCAATTATAAATACCTGAGGGTGATCCAACCAAAGTAGCTGCCATCCACTTATTTAGAAGCTCCTTGTGTGTTCACTGGAGCTATTCTCCATAGTCAGTGAAGGTTAGACTATAATTAATAACATGTGAATCACAGCGTATTTCTTCTGGAAACCCTAACTAAGATGGAAAACACACCCGGACTCAACAGAAGCCTTGATTATCCACACCTGCAAGAATTTTCTTGCATGCTGAGCTGCATAAGGATCTTCCCCTTATGCAGCGTGTTCTCTTGCTGTCTCTGAGACAGTGAATGATGATATTAAAGAATAAATGCAACAGAAGCTTCCTCTTTTATTCATTCACTTACCCATCCTGTCAAACAGGTTTTTATAAAGCACCTGAAGATGTCATTTAGTATGCTAGAGCTAAGGATAATATATTGAATAAGACATACTTGCTTTGGACCATCTTTACTTAGTAAATAGAGTAAATTAACAATTAACATCCTATAAGAGAAAAACTCAATGAGTTAAATAGGGATTATGAGCATGTGGCCAAAGATTTGTGTGTGGGGTGGTGGTCTACCTGACAGGTGATCTACCTGAGAGAAGGACTCTGACAAAGTGATATTCAAACTGAGAAGGTGGTGGAACCAGACATGCCCTAGCGGAAAGGGTATTCTACCAAAGAAATTGTTCTGTGCAAAGGCCATGAGGCTGAAATGAGTTTGGAATTTTTATGGAACTAAAAAAAAATCTGTGAGACTGAGACATGATGAGAAGGTGAGTTTGTGACATAAGGCTAGATAATTAGGCAAAAGCCATTTAAGTAGGATCCTATAAGTAAATGTAAGGATACTGTGATGTGTCCTTCATGAAACTGTTTGCATGTTTAAAACATTCTTTTTTACTCTGTGAATTAATTGGGGGAAAGTACAGATAAAGGAGTGTGATAGAGACTTAATAACATATGTCCATCAGAGTGGCAAATTCCATTAATCTAAGAATGGAAAAGGAATCTAATCTCTCTATTTAAAACAAAGCTGAGGATCTTTCTTTGGTACATGTGTTTGCATTCTTATTCTATTTGGAGATGTGAGTGATCAGCTATATAGTTATATATCAGGTAATATGTAGAAATTGAAAGTAATTCACCTTTCACATTTTTACTTATTTATAAAAACAAATCTTTGTCCCAATATAAACACTGGAAATGCAAGCTGTAATGTTTTCTATTACAAAAGCTTTGTAATTCAAACACATCTGATTTATATTGATTTTGAATTTAGCACTGAGAGAAAACACTTACATGTTCTATAATATTGTTAAGCATCACAAATAAAATTAGAAGATGAATTGTTATTGTTTTTTTTTTTTTAGTTGTAAATTAGATGACTCACCATGTAGGAAAATGACTCCATGATGATGGGGTAGTTTATAATTTGAATTGTAAGTTAGGCATTATGATGTGTTTCCTGTCACAAAATTTGCGGTCTAGCGTTAGATTATGTATTCTTATATTGAGCTCAATTAAGCAACAAAGTGCTGAGTTCATTTAGTGAATAAACTTTAAGAAACAGCAGCTGGCTTTCTCCCAAATTGTGTTGGTTTTATATTGTGCTGTATCTTTGTCCTCTACAAAACCTTCCTTTTCGTAACTAGCTCATTATAAACCATGTAGCTCTAAAGTTATCCCATTTTTACATTCATACACTCTTTGAATTGTATTTTTAAAGTTATATTGTATTATAAAACAGAACATTGATAACAAACAAAAGTAGTCATGAAAACTTTCTTTACTAAAGAAAATGAGGTTTGGAGAAAAGAGTCAGAGAGCTTTAATTAAAAACAGTTCTATCTATTGAATCCTAAATCTTTGAGTCAGGGTGACATGAAAATGTTTAGGGCTTATTTATATAGTATTGATTTTTGAAGAAGGTATTATTTTTCTCAGAAAATTATATATATATGTGTATACCTGTCCCATTGTTTTATAGGCAAAAATGTTTCCTATCATGGATAGTCACCAATATCTGTCTCTCTCTCACTGGATGCTAAAGGCAGTAGCTAGAGAGCTTGTGGGAAATCTCCAAAACACTGGACCTGGCTCATGACCTCAAATATTTTTACTTCGGGGAAGAATGGCAACTATTTGTACTGTGACCATTTATTTACTGTTTGCCTCACTAGATTATAAACTCCATGAAAGCAGTGGCCAGGACTGCTTCTACAGACCACTAAAAATCCAGATCCAAACCTCGCTCACCACAAAACTGATTAGGATGCTTACCAAAAGGAATATGGAGAACCTGACATGATAGAATATATCAAAGAATATATTTTATTATGTATGTTTTTCAATAAAAATAGTGCATTAACAACATTAAAATCTCAATCATAGTAGGATAAAGTTATATAGATTTTCAGTGAAGAGAAGAAAAATTACTACTAACATTCAATGTAAGGCATATGTGTTTAGGTCAGAAATGTATGTAGTCTACAGTCAAGCAGTATATTAAGAAATTAATCTTTTTTTAATGCAAGTGTCTCTACCTAAGAACTCTCACCAATTGTTCAGATAGATATTTAGAAGTTTGCCACTAACATTCTTGGACCTACAGTAATAGTATATGCTCTCAGCAATATTAGCAACATTCTAAACTTCAATGAACAGTGACCTTCAACCACAGAGACTCTTGATAGTGCTATTAGTGGCATCGCTGTGAGAAACCTGGGCTAAGAGAGACACAAAAGTGCACTATGTGTCCATGGAGTTGTGTGTGCCTTAAAGCTGGAAAAGAGCAGTGAGATGATGAGAGAAGCAACTTGGCTTTATCAACAAGAGACGAAGTAAAAATTATTCTGAATTAGATTCATTTTGAATTGATCCTGTGCAGTCAGTTACATTCTTCACCAGTTTGATTATTTGGGGAAACAATATAAGAAGAATAAACTGGATAATGATCCCTCCATATCCTAATGTCTCCTAATGCCTGGGAATCTGTTACTTGACATTGCAAAAGAACTTTGCAGATGTGATTAAGTTATTTTTTTTTAATTGAGACGCTATTCAGAATTATCTGGTGGGCCTAAGGTAATCACTAAGATACTTACTAGTATAAGGAAGTGGGGGTAGGAGGATCAAAATTAGAATTGAAAAAGCATATGCAATGACAAAAACAGAGATCAGAGAATGGTTTTAAGTTGTTATGCTATGAGCTTTGAAGATGGAAGAAGGGGCCAAAAGTTAAGGATAGTGGGTGGTTACTATAAACTGGAAAAATCAAGGAGAACAGATTTCCCTACTGAGCTTCCTGAAGGAATGAAGCTATGCAGCCACATTTTGTACTTCAGAACAGGATAAGCCAGTTGTCCAAAGTCACAAAGTGGCATTGTTTTGACTCAAAATAGAACATTATTTTTTACATACTAGAACTCTAAAGCAATTTTAAATTATTATATTTTTATAATGCAAACATATTCTGCCAATACGTAGCATTAAAGGGATATTAAATAAATGATCAAATGAGCATTAGCTGGAAACAGCATCTGATGGGAGATGAGTTTTGAATTACTAGCAAGTATAATACAAAGAGAATGCGCTTGGTTCTACTTTGAGTGACACCATTATGTTTACATGAAAGTATTCAGGCTAGGATATTTTATCTGTTTAAATTTTCTAAACTTTAATTGTGTCAAAATTATCTCAGTCTAGGAGTGTTTCTTACACTGTGGCTCTGCTATTCCCCAGTCCATTTCTGTTTATCTCCTGGTACTTCATTGATGGTCGGAATCAGTCTGGATGCCACCCCACCCCCCTGCTCAGAGTTTAACATGCCACAACCCTCTGAATTGGTAGCAGGACCTGAGGGTCTGTGTGGTTTGTCAACTTATGGGCAGGAGAAAGGGACCATATCGTATTATTTTCAGGAACGCAAGAAGAGTTAACATGTAATAAGTTTATATCAACATCTGGAGCTAAAAAACCTCACACAACTATATTCATTTAATCAATGAATATTTATTGGCCAGATCCTTTATGGAATGTCTGTGCAATATGATAGACAAAACAGACATACCTGATCTCCTATAGTTTTAAGTCTCGGCTGGGAGATAGTTAATAACCAGGTGAGTGAAAACATAAATACATAATGAAAACTTAGGAAAACAACTGAGAAGAATGCTAGATGAGAACAGATGGCAGTTAGGAAACTATTTATCTTGGCTAGTCAGGAAGAACTCTTTTAAGAGAAAGACATTGAACTTGATCCCTAAGATGGAAAAAAGAAACATGTAGAATATCAGGTACTTTCACACAGAGGGGCTAGTGTGAGCAAGGGCCTGGAGGGTAAAGAGATTGGCCTGGTAAAGAAGCTGTGTGCCCATAACAGTGAGAAAGAGTGAGGTGATGTGAGAACAGATCAGAGAGTAGGAAAGGTATGCACATACCTAGGGTAATACTGGATCCAATTAAAATTAACTGAGTTTTTTTCATAATTCAACATTGGTTTAAACCAATGTCATTATGACTATCATGAGGAACTGAATGTAATTCTAGATTGAGAGGGGGAAAAATAAGCAACAAAGAAAGTATCTGGGAGGTGGAATGTTAGAAGTAGGTTTTCTAAGTCATGTTCATATTTTTCTTTTAACCCACAATAAAGACCTATAAAGAACTTAAAAAGTGAAGTGACACATTAATATATGCATTTTTAAAACTTAACTTTGTTTCTGAGGGATGTGGTATTGAAATTCTAGGTGAAGGATTAAGATACTGATGCTTTCAACTGGGGTGGTGGCCATGGGAACAGATGCAAGCTAGAGGAGCAAGGGAAACAGGACAGTCAGGATTTCTTGCTTGAGCAATTGAGAGAATACTGTTGCAGGAAAACAAGTTAAATGACTAAATACATTTGGGTTAAGGTACCTGCGACCTATCCTTGAGGATATGTAAAGTTAAATACACATGTCTAGAGCTCAGGACTATGTCGGAGTGCAAATATAATTTAATCATGTCTTAACAGTGAAAGAGAGAGAGAGAGAAAGAGAGAGAGAGAGAGAGAGAGAGAGAGGAGAGGAATAAGTTGAAGTCATACTTTGGATTAGATCTGGCATAAAGAAAATAGAGAATTAAAGAAGATGGAGTCTTAGATGTGGGCCTTGAGATACAACAGTATTTAAATTTTCTTAGATAAAACATTAGAATAGGTGGAACCACAAACGGATACTAGAAAGAGCTGCTTTGGAGTATGAGAAAATGCCATAGTATAGTTTTTGGAGATCCTTATGAAAAAGAAATGTAAGCAGAGATTTGTGTTCAACCAAGTTCATTGCTGCTGAGAAAAAGACAAAAATTTTAACTGAATGACAGAAATTTGGGGGAAAAAGGGAAAAATACTACTAGAATTTCAGATGAACAAAATAGCATGTACAAAAGCATAATGATACTTAATGACTGCAGTTTCCATAAGGTTATAACATAAGGGGTGGTAAAGTAGGATCAGGGGAAAGAAAAATTGGAAAATTAGCTGGAGCTCTCCCACTGGCTTTTCTAAATTTCAAATGTAATAAAACTGTTGACGTTGGGATGTGTCACAATTATATTTATATTTTAGAAAGCTTACTCTGATTATTCTGACAGCATTTTGGAAAATTGCCTGCAGTGAGTTCTAAGCCGATTTCAGTATATTAGAGTAGTTAAAAAGGCAAAAAATAAAGCAAACACATCAGAATGGAAGAGGAGGTATCTGATTAGAGAGTTGATCCTTCTGGACTTGGTGAAGGGCTAGATGAGCAGAATAAGGCACAGGAAACAGAGCTGACAAGGATGTGTCTCTAATTTTCAACTTGGTATAAGTGAGGTGAGTATCACCACTCACCAAGACAGGAAAGCAGAGGAGAACTTTGTTCACTGGTTTATTGAATTAGTTTATTTATGTTAATGGAATTGCCATAATATTCCAGGCACTTGGGTTACAACAATAAATGTAAGAGCTAAAATTACTAACCTCATATTTATATATGACAAGCAAAAAGAGAAGTACCATGTTACTTGCCCCATATTGGTAAAATAATATCTCTGCTTTGTTAAAATCTCAAAACAAATGGCTCTTTGGGAAACATTTTACAGATAGAAGATTTCCCTTTCATAGTTCATATTTGATAGTTCTATTTTATGTGGAATAATTGTAAGAATATCAACTTTAAACAAGTTGTTAATAAAAAATGTCAGTTATTATATAAAATAATCCAAATATTCTAAACCTACAACTGAAATAATATTTGCCTTAAATGTACATTGTATTCAGTCAGCCTTACCCCTACACAAAAAAGGAAACTGACCAATAATGATGAACCAGAGATACTCCAACAAACTCATTGCTTCAATTACAGCCTTGCTCTCATTGCAGTCCACTCTCTTCCTGATTCTTTATATTTACCTTAATCTCTCATTTTCTTTCTGATTCTGTCAATAGGGCACTTGCTTCTATGGATTTTATTCTCAATTCATTGCCTCCTGCATAGTTTGAATCAGTTTCACCATTCCAGTCCTCACTATATTCAGAGTACCCTGATGTTTCTATCTTAAGTTCAAAGCTCAAGAATTTCAAGTTCCACTATCCTTAATCCTTAGCTAAGGAGACATCAGGCACGTAGTGTCTGTATAAATCACCAAAAGCATTTTCTTCTTAACTCCAGCGCTAGTCAAATATTTATTAGCTTAGTAGGTTTCATTTGAAATCCCTAACTGAGTCATGATAAAGAGAACTTGGAAAGAAACCAAAGAGGAGTAATAAAGATGATTAACAAATAAGACCTAGTGGAAAAGGTAAAGAAACAGGGTTAGTAAGGCATAAAGACATGAATGTTAGAGGCAGAGACCTAAGCACTAGAAATAGTGAAGAGGCTCTTAATGGTGAAGAACAAATGTTCTTTCTAGAAGAGTAGGATATAGTTGATAGTAAGTGTTTGGCCTGAGAAAGAAAAATCTTTTTTTTCCCCTTAAATACGTTTTTATTGATTTCAGAAAGGAAGGGAGAGGGAGAGAAAGAGAGAGAAGTATCAATGATGATAGAATCATTAATCAGCTGCCTCCTTCATGCCTGCTACTGGGGGTCAAGCCACAACCTGGGCATGTACCCTGACCAGGAACTGAATGACTGAGCAACACAGGCCGGACAGAACATCTTAATTTAATGGATTGTGAGGATTAGATCTCTTCTCTGTAGTTTCTTAAAGAGGTTGTGATCTTTTCTCTTCAAGGCCATACATATATCTTTACTAACAATTTTCCCACATTTGGGAGGAAGTAAAGGCAAAGAGGAATATCTAGAATATGTAGAATATCTGAGAACACATTAGAAAACATATTCACAGCCTAGATATCTATAAATATCCATAATATTTAACTGAATAGATGTAGTTTGACAAGTGGTATGGGAAGGAAAATATTCTCTTAATAATTAAATAATATTTTTATATTATAACAGGGAATATAGTCAATAATATTGTGATAAATATGTATGGGTCCAGGTGGGTACTTGAAGCTGTAGGGGGACAAGTGAATGATTTTTCTAAACACTTTGCTGTACATCTAAAACTAATAATAAGTAATACTGAATGCAAACTGTAATGAAAAATAAAAATAATTTAAATAAAAAAGAAACATATTTCTATAAAACAGAATCTTATGTCATTTTATAATTTCTTTTTATAGCATGTCACTAAACATATTTTTCTTTCCTTTTTTTGCATGTTAAAGTATGGTTATTAGTGATCTCAGTATGTTTCATATAATTATCCTATTTGTATTGGATATTTGATTAAATTTAATTATTTGATTAAATTTAATCAAATTATCCTTTTTCCCTGATTAAAAAACACTTTGAATAAGGAAAACACGATGTTTGGCAATTTTTATTTAAACATGTTGGTTTTTTTTAATCATTTTGAAGCTATTATTATGTGATTAAAGCCATAAACTTCATGACTTTGAAAATGTTTCTCATACATTCTTAACATTAGGGCAAAAAAAAAATGTAATTGGTATTAAATGGTAGAATGATTGAAAGAAGGCAACATAATATACCTTAAACCCTAAAAATATATTTTCCCCTTTATAATATCATGAAACAATATTTAGCCGTTTTTTTTTGTTTTGTTTTGTTTTTTGTCTTGACCCTTCTTTTAAATGTGGGAGTTTTACTGTATTCTACAATTTTATTGTCTTTAAATGACTGGATTGATTAACATGGTGTTTCTAAACTTGTAAGTCTATTTCTTTTACCAGATGTGGGAAGTTTTCAGTTATTATTTCTTTAAATAGGTTTTCAGTATCTTGCTCTCTCTCTTCTACTGGCACCCCCACAATTCTGATGTTGGTACGCTTGAAGCTGTCTCAGAGGCTCCTTACATTATCTTCACATTTTTATATTCTTTTCTCTTCTTGTTTTTCCAGTGGAGTGTTTTCTGATTCTTTATATTTCAAATTTTTGACTTGATTCTTGCCTTCCTATAGTCTGCTGTTAGGTCTCTGTATAATATTTTTTTATTTCAGTCAGTGTATCTTTAATTTCTAGTTGGTCCTTTTCCATCTCTAGTTGGATCTTTTGCATCTCCAGTTGGTTCTTTTTCATCTCCTCTTGGGTCTTGCTAACTTTATCCAACTTTTCTAGGATATTCTTGAAAACCTTGTAAGTGTGGTTTTGAACTCCATATCCAGTCATTTGTTTTCCTCCATCTCTTTTGTTTGTGATCCCTTCCCTTGTCTCAGCATTTTCACTATGCCGGGAGAACTTCTGTGTTGGATCAGCCTTATGATACCAGACTTGCAAAACTGCAGAAGCCTCTCCATTGAGCTTGGAATGGGTCGAGTCTCCCGGCTTAAGGGACCATCTTGCCTTCCAGTCAGCCCCGCCCTCCACGGCCCCCGAGTCTTATGTAAAGACACATCATAATTAAAATACCAAGAGCAAAAGACAAAGAGAGAATATTCAAAGCAGCAAGAGAAAAACAGTTCATTACCTACAAGGGAGCACCCATATGACTCTCAGCTGATTTCTCAACAGAAATGATGCAGGCCAGATGGGAGTGGCAAGAAATATTCAACGTGATGAATAGCAAGAACCTACAACCAAGAATACTCTATCCAGCAAAGCTATAATTCAAAATTGAAGGGCAGATAAAGAGCTTCACAGATAAGAAAAAGCTAAAGGAGTTCATCAAGTCCAAACAAGTATTATATGAAATGCTGAAAGGCACTCTTTTAGAAGAGGAATAAGAAAAAGGTAAAAGTTAAAAAATTATGAACAACAAATACATATCTATCAACAAGTGAATCTAAAAATTAAGTGAATTAAAAATTTGATCAACAGGATAAACTGGTGAATATAATAGAATCAGGAGCACAGAAAGGAGTGGACTGATAATTCTCAGGGGGAAAGGGGTGATAGGTATACAGGGAGAGACTGGACAAAAATCATACACCTATGGATGAGGTCAATGGGAGGGAGGTAAGGATAGAGGGAAGGTTGGGAGCCGGCTGAAGGGGAGCTATGGAGGGGAAAAAAAGAGAAACAAATTAATAATCCGAATAATAAAGATTTAATTAAAAAATAAAAATAAAAAATACATTTTTAAAAAAATATAAAAAAAAAGTGTGAGCCAAACTTATTCTTGGAGGCTGGATAGTATTAGGACTAGATGAGGCAAAATCATGGTATTTCTGTGTGGTTTAAAGAAAAAAAAATAAAATAAAGATTCAACTAGAACAGCCACAATAAGGCAGGGGAGAGGTGCATGTAATCAGCATGTATTTGTTGGAGCAGAAGCTGATATAGTTAGCTAGTTATGTGCAGTCACAGTTAGAAAATCTTGAAAGTAAGGATGAGGAGTCCTAAGATCAAACAAAAATATGAATAAAATGCTTGACATTCATGTAGTGATCAATAGATTTTATAGGCTTCAAAAGCAGCCTATAGTGAAATGGAGAATATTTGGAACAATTATTCCTGGTGAGAGCATACTAAATCAAGTAGAAGGAAGAAGAGGAATGAATATAAGGCTCTTAGATTTTATGTACAAAAATCAGTAGTAACTCAAAGTTATTTTCCAGAACTCACTTGTCTGCATTCTAATTAGTTGGGTGTTTATGCCTTGCTTGATTTACACAAACATATATATAGTTTAAAATTTAACTGACCTTTCTCCCAGCTTCTATTTCTGATATTTTTTGTCTAATTCAGAGGCAATGTCTAACCTGCATTTATTGTTTATTCTCCTCACTGCAATTGCTTCAGATCACTGTTCATTTATTTTTAATTCTTACCTGAGGATATGTTTTTATTGGCTTAGAGAGAGAGGGAGGAGGAAGGAGAGAATCATCATTGTGAGAGAGAAACATCCATTGGTTGCCTCCTATAGGTGCCCTGTAATGGGAACAAACCCATTACCATTTGGTGTAGAGAACAATGCCTCAACCAACTGAGCAACCCAGCCAGAGTAATGTTTCAGTGGTCATTTTCACTGCTGATACAATCTTTTCCTCAGCCTGCATCAGATATTTTCAGGTGATTTGTAAACCTAACTTGTCCCAGTCACTAATGAAAATTCTAACCTCTAGTGTGTTCACAATTATCTGCTGTTAATCATGCTTTGTTCTATATCTCCATTGACAGAGATCCCTGAATGAACATTTGTGACTGTAACTCTGTTTAATCATGTACCATCCTAATAGCTGTGTCATTTCAAGTTGATGAATGCTAATAACATTATATAAGGCAACTAAACATTTCCAACCCAAAATCCATGGATGTCATGGCTTAACTATATGTGCAATCACCTCACATCTAAATACTATTGTTTGAAAACATTTTCCTATTTTTGATAATTTTAAAGTTGTATTTCACATGTATTTAAGTAAAATAATGCTATTTAGTATTTTACATGCATTCAAAAAATTAGTAGTTACTAATATTTGACATGGCATCTTGCTTTGCACAGATAAATTTCATTGAAACTGATCTTATTTTCCTAAATTTTAAGTGGGCTTTTAGGATTCTCAGATAATAACAATAGCATGTCACTCTCAATAAACTTCTCGTAAAGGAGATGAACTATCTCTTTTCTGTTGAGATACTCATAGCATAATACAGAGGATGTCAGAAATAATTGAAATGAATGGCTTTCCATCCAATCAAATTAAGTTTTTCTTTTGGAATTTTGACATTTTTTCTATGCTATGCATGATTCTAATAAGAGTAAATCAAGTATGCATCTGCTCAACAGGAGTGGAAAGGATCTTATATATGGCAGTTTAGAGTAATTAGTTGGTAGAATAATATATGAGTTTCATATCATTAACCATTCCTGTACTCCAACTGTTACACTAACAAGGTTAGAGCATATAGCCCTACATAATGGCAGTTTGATAATTTTACTAAATGGAAAAATATTTGTCACTTTCATGAGCACAAAACTAAATTCCTCTGAAAAATAATGTGACTAACAAGAAAAAAAGTTTTGTAATTTTAATTATGTTCTCCAACTGTCTACTTTCTGAGTAAATGATATGCATTTCTAGCATCTTCAGTAAAAAATGGCCTAGTTATTTCTAGAAAATAAGTTATTCCATTGACTGGGCATACTTCTATTATCAATATTTTATTTATTGCATTGTTTTCTGAAAGTGGTTCTCATTAACTACATTTTCTTAATTTAGATTTAGCCAAATAACTTAGTTTAATTGTTCAAAAAAATCAGTTGATTTAAATGCTGCCATTTTTCAAAATAAATGTGCTGGTATGTGTTTAATAGGGGATAACCATCTTGAAAATTACTAATTGATTATTTACACATTTTCAAGCTGCATCAATAGCATCGTCCCATTTTTAGAAGTTGATAATAATATCAAATAAGCTTGTATGTCCATGAAAGTATTCTAAACCAGAGGTATCACTCTAATTTGATGTTATGCAGTCTTCTCCAAAACCTAAGACTATGTCCCCATGGTAAAAATCTAACTCCTGAGCTGCTTTTCAGCCAAGAAGTTAAGATAGCCAATTATGTTCCGATTTTCTGAATTTCACTTCAAATGATCTCAGGTGTCATGTATATAAATTACTTTTTCAACTTCAAGGGAAAGATGTTAAGTTTTCATCAGTATGGAAAATCGCACCCTGAGTGTCCACCACATATAGCCCACATTTGACAGAGAGCCCTGACTCATTCGCCCCAATTGGTGACAATTCTCTAATTAGCACATGCACCCACCCAGCGCCCTCAGCCTATGTAATGTATTAATGGATCCCAGTCAGAGGAGACATCTAGTCCAGGCTCTGACAGAATGGACAACACACTTTCCAGCTGCTTTCTGGGATCATAGAAAATCTCCTTTTCTATGAATGTTACAATAGCATGGGTTTGAGCCACTATTATTACTCAGAGAATTTAAGTAATGTTGTCAGCATGTCTGATAGTGATGAGTAACTAAATTTTACCATTTGATTTCAGTGTGAAATAATATAAAATATCTATAGTTGTATTAAAACCACTCCTTAAAATGTGATTATTGTAGCAAGTATTTTAACAATTAACAATAGGTTTACTGTAGCGTTTGGTGTCAAACTTGAGTTCAATGCCAGTTACTAACTAAATATTTGACCTTGGGAAACAATAGTCCCCTTTTTTTCATTGTCTTAGTTACAGAGCAAATAGGTCAGAGTGATATAAGGATTACATGACCTTATGCTTTCAAAGTGTTCTAGCACAATGCCTGTCCTTTCTAAAGCACTCAACAAACATTACCTATATCATCATTACATATATTAGGTCATTTTTCTCAAAATATGCTTTCAAAGCCTCCCTTGCTCCTGGCCTATAATTCTCCTTTCCTGGTACCTACTATTTCAAATTTCTGTTTGGGCAGGGTTTGTTACATCACAATAATGTTAATCAAATACATCTCTTATAACCTATCAGCAAAAATTCATTAGTCTAGAATAGTGGTCAGCATTCTTTTCTTTGTAAACATTCTGATAGTAAACATTAAGTTTGGGGGGCCATAGAGTCTGTATTGCAACTACAAAACCCTGACATTTTAGTTTAATTGTAGCCATAGACACTGAATACAAATGACAAACATAGTATGCAGACTACTAGGTAAAATTTTACTTGAGGAATAGAAGAAAAATTATAAAAATTAAGTAATGAACTCAAATATTTTATAAATAAGATTATTTCCACAATACTCACAATAGCACATAAAGGTAAAATAGCCTACATCTTCATTTTTTTCCAATGAGCTTACTACTAATTATAGTTTCTAGAAAAATAAAATATAATCTAGGTATTTCCAACAAAAAGGAATGTAATGTAGGAAAGTATAGAATTTGAAAGGGCTTAGGAAATGAAAGTTAGGGTAAAGGGCTACTGACTTTCTAGCAATTTAGGAACCAGAGAATCATTAAAGATAACTATCGATGATCTCATATGCCTAATGCATCTGCATAGCCACTTTTCAGGAGGGTATCTGAAAACCAGTGCCCAACCTCTGTCTGCCTTCTGTCAAAATTCACATAGCTGGCAATACTGTAGCAGGAGCTTCATTCTCTTCTGCTGCTACCTTTCCCATCTTAAGAAAAGACCCTTAATTAACAGAATCTAAAACAGATATAAGTTGAAGAGAGTCTTAGAAATGCAGTTTCTATGATTCTTATTCCTGAGATACACAGATCTTGGAAAAATAAAAATATTGTGGAGTAGTAATAAGTAATAGCTAGCTCAATATTTTGCATGGGTAAAATGAAGACAATGGATTTTTAAGGTAATATTTGTTTTGGAATTGATAAGATAATGGCTCGAGAATTTAAAACTGAATGTGTAAATGTTAAAAGCTATTTTAAGTTAGAGAATAGAAAGATGTAATTGTAACTGAGGAAAATACATTTACTTTTTCTGAGAGCAAGGAATATATTTGCCATTAGAAAGTGGAACCAAATTTACTATTATTTTACATTTGAAATGTTCATGTTTAGGACAAATATGGAAAAAAAAATTCAAGAAAGTACTTCATTTATAATCAATAAAAGACTCTTCCAAAAGAAAAAAAAATAATAATATAAGGTAGATTAAGAGATCAATATATTGAGAGTGATCTTAATTATTCTTTTGGGGAAGGAATGTAGCATTAAGTAGTTTATCTGTAGATGATCCTAGGAAGTGAAAATGAGAACTGGAAAAGTGAGTCAGGGGAAGTTGAATATGCAATGTAACTGCATTTTTAATTTCATCGCTGTGGGCGACAGGGCAGATCTCTGCTAGAACAGCCTGACATGTACAGTGTGCTTTGTAGTGTTGTCTGCTTGCAAGACTAATTAATCCGTCAGATCCCATCTCCCATTGACTGAGGGCACCACCAAGAGCATTATTCCAGAGTCCCCAGGCTAAGGTCCATTTGGGCCAAGGAGGTTCCTTGGCATTGGGGAAAGGCCAGAGGCAGAGAGACATTGTGGCTCAGCTATCACTCTGTAAGTTAGAGATAAGCATGACTTGCACAGAGCTGTCCACAGCAGTCACTGTTAAAATCAGAGGCAAACTAAGGAGATCTGTCTCAGGGAAATACAAGAGATTGCTACCATCTATTTTCTACACTGCTCAAATCCACTCACAGGAGAATACTTCCTATATGTTCTTGAGGTAGCAATGCAGAGTCCTTGTTCAAGGAGTGTCCCCTTCAATCATCTATTTCTGGATCTGAAAATTGATTTAGACTGACTGGATTTAAAAATTGACAATTTTTCACTGGGGTATCTATCTGACATCAGTTAATTTTAGTCAATAAGACGAGAAGTTGTATCTCAGTGGAGTGGAAATTCTGTTTCTTTTACTAGTAGTAAACTCAAGAATGTTTTCATCTGGTCAAACTGGTCAAAGCTAACTTTATATCTGTTTTTTCAAATTATTTGTTCCTGGTTTCTGTCCCCCCCCCCTTTTTTTTTCCATCAGGCTTTGGGAGTATTTTTTGTCATCACATTGTAAAATTCCTTTTTAATTGGATGAATTACTTTGTGATCTAATTAGCAAATATATTCTCTAGTATGTCATCTTTAATTAATCTTGTTTTGCTTTGTTTTTTGTTGTCACAACACAAATACTTTAAAAAGATGACTAAATTTATCAACTATCATATTGCATTTAAATTTAGAGACATATTTTAAGAGTTTTTACAATATATTTAACAGTATTTGTGCACTTGATCTTCCTTGAACTAAGCATAGTAAAATCGGTTTTCAGTATATTCTATCAGCTCCTCGTTGTGTTTCCAGTGGCACTTGTTTAAGAGGAGCATTATTTTGATTTGGCCCATAGAGTTTCAATATCACTATACAGTATATCCAATGTAAAGTATGGCCTTTCACTATGTAAAGCATTTTCCTTGCTTTCCTAAAATTTATTTTGGCCTCCATTCCATCTTGACTAATAATAAAATAAAAGTCTATGCTTTTTTTATTATCTTCACTTACCTGGATACTTTTGCCTGTAGACCAACATTTCTGGTCTGTATTCCTTGCAAGAGCATCTTAAATGTTCTTTCCTGAATTCTTTGCCCCTAAAGTTTGTTCTCAGCACAGTAGCTGGAGCAGTCCTTATAAACATTAACTCATAGTGTGCCATCCCTTTGTTCCAAAGTTTTCAATGGCTCTGCATGCCATTAGAAGTAAAACATGAATTTCTTAAAATGGCCTGCAGTGTCCTAAGTGCTCTCAACCCCAAGGTCTCTCTAGCAATCTCTTTTACCCCTTATTCTTCCTTGTCCATACACAATAGCCAAATACTCTTCTTTGGAATTTTCAGCCATGCTCTCAGATCAAAATCTTTGCACCAGCTCTTCCTTCCAGTTGGGTTATCTCCCAGGTGTCTAAATGGCCAACTTCCTTGATACCCGTAGGTCTTTGCTCAAATATGAAAGTAGACTCCTTCCTGGTCATTCTATTTAAAATTGCAACATAACCCCAATCTCTCTTACACTAATTTACATTTCATCATATATTATGTTTGTTGTTATTGTAACTTCCCCACTAGGATGACAGCATCAGGACAGGGATCTTGTGTAATTTGTTCACTGGAGTAATCTTGATTTAAGAATAATGCCAGCACATAGTAGGGCCTTAATATTAATGCAGTAAATGAAGATTTTTGACTCTGTCTGATCTTGCAAAAAAGAGTATATTCTCTTCAATATGTGATGTGAATGTCAGAATAACCTTTCAAATTATAATTGAACCACACTATATCCTTTGACAAAATATTTTAGTGACTTTCTATCACCTTTAAAGTGAAACTTAAACTGCCCTCACCTGAGGAACAGGGCCTTTATGATTTTTCTCCCAGACTCTCTCATCTTTCACAATTCCCATCACACATCCTGAGTTCTAGACATGATAAATTACTTGCATTTTCAAATATGCTATGTTTACTCATGTCTCTGTGTCCATTCCCTTAGGTGGGGTGGCCACATAATTTATTGTCCAAACTAGGACACTGCTGAGAAATAAAATGGTGTTTATTAATAATTGTGTAAGGGACTCTCACAGACAGGAATGGATGGTCAGTCACTTTATTCTTAGGCTTTCTGCGTGAAATGTCCTTCCTAATTTCTTTACCTAATTCTGTCAAAATACCTTTCATGTTTAAGTCCCTATATCATATGGTCAGGTAAGCTTTTTTCATATTCTTGGTGTCAATCTGACATCCCTTCTTCATACGTAGTAGTACTTTTATCCTAATCACCATACTTTGTGATTAAGATACTAAGACTGGGAGTGTGCTTCTTATAGGCAGGCACCATACTATTTCTGCCTCTGTCCCTCGCACTAGATATCCCATAGGCCAAATCTACAATAAAAGAGAAATATGCAAATTGGCTGTACCTCTGTGATACTCATCAGCCAATCAGGAGTGAGTATGCAAATTAATCCAACAAATATTGTGGGTTAATTTGCATGCACAGGGCAGAGCAAAGACTGAAGGCTCCAGCCAGAGTGAATACTGAAGACTGAAGACTTAAGAGGCTTGGCCTCTCCACTGCAGCCCTTGGAGTGGAAAAGCCAAGCCTCACTGTGGCCAGAGTGGAGAAGCCTTGAGACTTGGCTTCTCTGCTGCAACTGGAGCAAAAGCCTGGGTCCCGGGTGCCGGAGGAAAACCAGTACCAGCAGCCAGAAGAAGGAAGGCCTATTGCATGAATCTTCATGCAACAGGCCTCTAGTAATAGATAACAGTTGATGTCATATAGCAAAATATTAAGCTTAGGAGTTGAACATTTGGGTTGTGGAGCCAGACTAGTGAATTTAATTGTTGCTTTATCAAATACTAGATGTGCAATCTTAGGCAATTAAAATCTATTCATGGAGTGGTTGATGAGATCAAATGGGTGGGTTAGTATTGAAATGAGTAGCCAGAATAAGAACTCGTCAAGCCTGAATTATCTTAGTAGCAAGTCAATAAATTTACTGAATGAGCAATTATTTACCAAAAAAACCCTAAACATACTAATTTTATCTTTATCTTACCTAATAATAGACAAAGATGTAAATTGACCATACCTCTGCTATGCCCATAGCCAATTAGAGTATGCAAATTAACCCAAAATATGGTGGTTAATTTGCATACATAGGTGCCCAGTGCATGGGTCCCGTGAATATCCTAGCACCCAGGACACTCTGAGGTAAGCCCTGTGTAGGCCCTGAGCAGTCTGGGAAGGGCCTGAGCCAGGGGGCTCCTGGGAAGGGCTAAGCCTACAATCAGAGGTGAGGGTGCAGACACCAACCCAATGATTGGAGGGAGCTGGGAGTCCCCTGCCCAGGCCGAAAGGCAGGGTTGGAGCCAGTGATCAAGGGAGCTGGGGGTCCCCTCCCCAAGCCAAAAGTGTCAGCCAGAGGCTTTAGGCCTGGGCAGGGGTGGAGCTGGCAATGGGAGGCTATTGGCAATTGGTGTGAACTATAGAGAAAACACCTTTACTGACCACTCATTGGCTAAGTTTTCTGTATGCCAATATTCTTAGTAACTTGGGTAATAACAATCTAAAAGGTGATTTAGGGTTTTTCCACCACACTTCTGGAGAAAAAAATGAAGGTCTGCTGCTGGAGGGCTAAGAAATGTCATATCCTACCCTAGCCTGTTTGGCTCAGTGGATAATTCCTGCAGGATCTGGGTTCATTTCTGATCAAGGGCATGTACCTAGGTTGCAGGCTCCTCCCTGGGCTGGGGCTCAGGTCAGGGCTCATGCAGGAGGCAACCAAAGTATTCCTCTCACTTTGATGTTTATCTCTGTCCTTCCTTTTCTCTTCCAAATTATCTAAAAGTCATGGGAAACATATCCTCAGGTTGGATAAAAAATAGAAAAAGAAAGAAAGAAAGAAAGAAAGAAAGAAAGAAATAAAGAAAGAAATGTCATAACTTATGAAAGACACATCTTGAAAATTCTGAAAGAAAGTTTTTCATGGTGAAAGTACTGGAGTCCGTTTTGCTGAAAACACCTTGGTGGTTATGGTGACTGGCAGTGGCTGCAGAAGTGGGGTGATGGGGCTGGTGCCTTCCCCTGATCATCCCGATCACCTCCCACAAAGGGAGGCCAGACTGCAACTTAGCTGTCAGTAGGACATCCCCTGAGGGCTCCCAGTATATGAGAGGGGTAGCTTGGGCTGAGGGACTCCCCATCTCCAGTACACAAATTTTATGCACCAGGGCCTTAGTGTATATATAAAAGCCTAATATGCAAATTGCCACCACAAGAGTTCAACTGATTGCTCGATATGGCATGTGCTAACCATGAGGGGGTGGGGTGGAATGAAGAAAGGCCCTAGCCAGTAGCCTGAAGGGCCCAATCAGGCTTGATTGCTGGCCAGGCCAAGGGATCCTACCCCTGCAAAAATTTCATGAACCAGGTCTCTTGTCCTATATAATAAGAGGTTAATAAGCAAATCGACTGAGCATCAGTACAACTGGAAAAACTGGTCGCTATGTGTGCTGACCACCACGGGGCATGTGTGGAACATCGCAGGCATTGCCTGCAGCAGGTTGGTGGAGCAAACGAGTGATGGTGCCAGACCAAGGCAGAGAGCCAGTCACTGTCAACAGGGCAAGTCACTGGTGGTTACTGAAAATTCTTTGCTCCTCCGTACTGAAGTCCGTCCAATGCTCACACCTGCTGCTGGCACTGTCCCCACTCACACCTACTGCCAGCACTGGAGCTGCTACTTGTACCCATTGTCAGAACCGGCCTCACTCACAACTACAGTTAGCACCAGAGCTGCTACTCGCATCTGCTGCCAGTGCCTGGTGCTGGTCCTGATCATGTTTCTGAGGGCTTCTCTACCTCCCCTTGCTCCTGAGGAGTGATCAGGGGATCAGCCACTGCTCACACTTGCTGATGGCAATGTACCTGCTTGCACCCACTGCTGGCGCCAGCCCCAATAGCTCCATGCTGTCAGCAGGTGTGAATGGGGCCAGCACCATTAGCATGTGGGAGCAGCAGCTACAGGAGTGGCTGAGCAGGGGCACAGAAGCTGGGTTGAGACTTCCCCTGTGCCTACTGCACCTTTGCGGCTCATTGTTCCTTTCAAGTTGCATGAATTTGTGCACTGGGCCCCTAGTAATTAATATTTTGACTGGAGCCTAAGGTATAAAAACACTCTTGCACACATATTATTTCACTTGACCCCTTTCTGCAAGAAACTCAGCAGAAAGAAATAGCTCCTATTTTTTATTTTTTTTACTATTATTAATTTATAACAAGAAAATTTATTCAAAAGATTGGATGGCTTGCAAAAAGATTGGGAGTTACTAAGTGAATTAGCTGCAACATATCTCATACCTCAATAATTTACCCATATACTCTATTTCTTCTTAAAACATTTCTCCTCTTTACCCCTACCAATCTACATAATGCTTCAAATCCTATCTAATAAGAAGGGAATATGCTAACTGATTACCCCACCCTCAAAGTTTGCAGCACCCTTAGCCAATAAAGAGGGAATATGCTAATTGAATGCCACACCCTCAAAGATGGCTGCACCCACAACCACAAGATGGTTGCACCCAGTCCCCTCAGCCCCACCAGGGTAGCAGGTATGCATGCCTCCAGAGTCCAATAGTCCCCTCAGATCCCAGCCATTCGGGGCAAGCCTGAGGCACAGGCAAGCCTCAGATGGCAGCTGCCCAGCTGCCCAGGGCCGCCTGAGGCTCAGATAACCAGGGCTGGCCGAGGTTTGCACTGCCAGTGGTGGCAGCAGGAGAGGTATGATGGGATGTCACCTAACCCTGATCACCAGATCGCCTCCTGCTCCTGAGGGTTCCCAGACTGGGAAGGGGCAAGCCTGGCTGAGGGACCCCTTCCCTCACAACACCAGTGCATGAATTTTCATGCACCAGGTCTCTAGTAAGATTATAATTCAGTCAGGAACTCTTTCTTTGTCTGCTCCTCAATCCTTGCCAACCAGGTTAGGTGACTCCCCAGCACAATATGAAACCTGGCTTATCAGCCTTACTCACTATCATACTCTACTGGTCTACCTTTTTACCTATTGTCTCCTGTAAGCCCAGTGATGCTCAACATGGCAGGAATTGTTTTAACAGGGAATGTCTTGAGGAACTAAAACAGGAGCTCGCTCCTACAAAGTAGTTGCTCAAAAAGATTTGCTAATGCTAAACACAACTCAAAATCAACAGACCTTTCCAATATTCTAAGTGGATGTGGATATTGAAAAACACATCTAAAAATGTTTGCCGCAAAATTGAAAAATGCATTAATCTGAAAGATAATACACATTTATTAAGTGTTTGCTGTGCATCAAGTACTATAGTAAGTACATTACTTACGATTTTTCATTTTTGCCTTACTATAACTCTATGGAGTAAGTATTATTATTTCTTTTATATAAGAAGAAAACATATTTAGGACATATTTCATATATTGTATGCTGTTTACCTATAAAACTTCAGATCTAGAAAATATTTAAAAATAAAAATGTAATCCATATAATATATTTATGTTTTCAAGAAAACCACCAGATGAAACATAGAGGGGTGTATTAAAATGAAATATATAACAGTGTTATTCTTATTTTATTATTTACATGAGGGGAGTTTATTTTCTATAGAGCACATTACTAAATAAATCTCTCCTCAAATTATAACCTATAGATGGTTAATTCATATTGTTGTGCTCTCCAAAATTGTCTATTATTATATACTCCCATAATAGCTGGTATTGAATACACTTGATTTTTCTTTTCAAAGCCATTGCTTTGATCTTTATATGATTTTTAGTCTACTCTTAAAAACAGTTCCTATTCTACTAAAATTTTAAAATACCATATTAAGTTTTCCTCTACTTTTATAATGTAAAACATCTGAAGTACTAAAATAGAGGAATTATTTATTATAATTATTAATAAAAATAAATAATGGATTTTTAAAAAAATAATCTCACTCAAGGATATGTTTATTGATTTGGGGCAGGGGGAGAGAGAGGTGAAAAAGTAACATTGATTGGCTGCCTCCCTTAGTGCCCCGACCCACCAAGGATCTCACCGGAAACTTAGGTAGGAGCCCTGACAAGAAATCGAACCCATAACCTTTTTGGTGTAAATTACTATGCTCCAACCAATTAAAGCACTGGCTGGGCCTTGGTATTTATATCACAAACATTTCAGAGTGATCCACCTAATAATACTCTTGCTATGCACGATTCTACATCTATTTGTAGAATTTTATGAAATATGTACATGTCTCAAAATACCATTAAAATTTTTGCCCCCAGCTCATATGAAACACTTGAGTCTGCTTAAACAATCACTTATGGGCTGCTGCCAGCAGATAGAGAAAGCTGTGGTAATAACCTTTGCTGAGTGCTATGACTATTATTACAAGAAAGAATTAAGTTTTCTTGCACTGCAGTGAGGTAAAAATGCTTCTAAAATTTAGTTCATATTTGACATCTGACTGCCCTTTCTTATATGGATCCAAATTACTTAGAGAGTCTCCTTAGGCCAGAAAGTCAACTCCATCATCTTGTCCTTTGTGGTTTGCTGGGCTCTCCAGCCCTTTTATTTTCCCCCATCAGTGCTGTGAATAAATTTGGGCCTTCCAGGAAAGGAGAAAATTAAACTCTAGTATCACTATGTCCTCTGTTTCAGTAGTTTC